>VDFB02125549.1:0-17482 GCA_007258455.2 Sequoia sempervirens | reverse complement strand
TTCAAGGTGAAATCCTCCAGACGATGAATTTGAAAGAAACCGCCTAGGTGAATTTGCTTCAATCCTTCGTGAAGATAGTTTTCTTAAGCCAAAAATGAATAAAATCGAGGTTATCAGAGCTCCAGCAGGTGAAATGAATTTCCCAAAGATGAAGTTTATCTAAGGCATGAACTTGAACGCAAAGTTGGCGATGAACGCTTGAAAGTTGGAGCGTGAGGATCAGGTGAGTGAGTTAAGTTTATATCATGAAGTATTCTAATACCCCTCTCCTTGCTTGTTTTGCAGGAGAAATGTTGAGGCCAGAGCACGATGATTTGAAGTGGAAGCACGATGAAGATGAGTTTCAATCTCAAAGGAGGAAAATTTGCAAGAAAATGGCTGTGTTAAGACTTAGTATAACTCGAAGTGACGAAGATGAAAACCCTCAAGTGGAAGAAATCAAAGAACAACGCCAAGAAAGAAGATCGAGAACAGTGTGAACGCGTCTACAAATGGAATCTTCTAGAAGGATGATGGTGGACATTATGGCACATTTATTACCCCACTCTCCTCTGTGGCGGTTTTTAGGGCAATATTATTTAGGGCTGAGGTGGCACGATCCTGGCCACTCCATTGATTGTAACCCTAGCCGTCTTTTGAGACTTGGCTAGCTATATAAAGGGGGAGTCCCCCTCATTTGTAACTCATTAGATAGTAGACAGTAGACATTGAGAGAGTATTAGCATTAGAATTAGATAGTGTAGCATTGTAGAGCATTTTTGCATAATTTGGAGAAGAGAGAAAGTTTTCCCTTTGAAAACTTTTGAAGAGATTGTTGTGTAACACATTTTATGATAATAGATCCTTTCATTGATGATGGAATTCGTCTTGTCATGAAATGCTAGCAAGGTTTCTTCTTCCTTTCGTATCCAAGTAGATTAAATTCATGCAAGTAGCTTACTTGGTGTGTGGTGTTTCATTGAGATAGCTTCGCTTTATTCCATACCACTAGCGGCTTGTTGATGATAAGTTCGCCTTGCGTGGTCGACTGGAGATTATTTTGTGTTTAACTTCGGTTGTGGTTTACATGCTTATATGCGTTGTTCTGATGGTGTATGTATGTTAAACTATAACTTGAATACCTTTCGCTATCCCCTTTGAAGATTGCACCGATTTTGCTGAGGCTGTCCGACGGAGGCTAGGTGAAATCCGGTTGAAGTCTATTGAAACGAAGCTCCACATATCCTGCATTTAGAATAGAATGTTAGTTTCTTAGGCCCTAAACCCCCTTTTACTTTCCGCACATTTCCGATTAGTATTAGGAATCCCGTGCTCACCTGCCAAATCATTCGAATTACATGAAAACCCTTAGTCAGCTGTCTGCTGTCAACCGCTGAACAATTCTGTAAGTCCCCTTGAAATACCAGCAAATCACATCGAGCCAAACTGAGCCTATTAGCACTTAAGAACCTTGGAGTTGAAGCATGAACTTTCTTGCAATCTTAAGCGTCGCGGAATACTTTGATCAAAGAGAATAGGGTAGCCGTTGACTTCTTTATTTGGCGCTTGCGTCGAAAAACACATCAACAAGAACCAAGATATGGCAACAAATAGCTTGAGATATTTTTCTGCAAGCCTTATCATTTGGTTGTTTCCTTCCTTTTGGTAATTTATGTTTCTCTTTTCCAAATCTCAATCTATATTCCTTTGCTGTTCTAGATTTGGATTATTCTGGAGAGTTAAATTTCCATATTATTGAGAAATGACGTACTGTATTATAGGTTGACTTCATGTAGATTGTTGGTTCTATGATGAAACATACATTTGTACCACTTGTCAATGTTTGTAATGCAAAAGTTTTGTTTATTGCAGGGAGCAGTTAGAGATATCTGCAAAGAAATTGATGGTCTGGTTTGTAAGTCTGGAAAGGTTAAGATGACTGACATGATAAGATTGCCTCCCCCGGATCTCTATGAACATGTGGAAGTAAGATTTTCATTCTTTTTCTAACATTTATTAATGTTATATCTCTATTTAAAACAGCTAGCCAAATTTCAAAATCAGTCTCTTGTTTGGATGCAAAAATATTTATTGCATCTCTGCCTTCATCTTATTTATATAATTATAATTAGCAGTTCTGACATCTGCTTTGACTGACATGATTAAGTTGCCCCTACCAGATCTCTATGAACATGTAGACTTAAGATTTTTCGTTCTTTTCTACTATTTATTTTTTACTGTTTCTCTATGTAAAAGGGCTTGCTGGATTTTTAAATCAGTCTATTGTTTGGATGGAAAAATATTTATTGCATATCTGCCTTTGTGCTACATCAATTGTTATAATTAGCAGTTTTGGCATCTTCTTTGAACCATGAAGAAATGCATATTGCTTGTGTGGACGTCAGTAATTTGTTGTATTGTTGTTTAGTGAGAACTAGATATGTGGTTTTGTTCTGCCTTAATACATTAATATTGTTATTCTGTTTCAATGGTCTGATTTATAAGTTTACTAATATTAAGCATGTTACTAATTATGGCCAGGATCTTTCTGGGGGAGGGCTCATTGAGGCTTTAGAAGTTAAAAGTAAAATACCTCGAATGAAAGCTATTTCTTCTTTGGAAAAGGAAGTTATGTTTATTCTCTCTGGAGATGAATATAGGAGAGAACATGCTACTATGAATGGATTGAAGATAGAAGACGCTACTCTGAGTTCTGAGAAGAGAATTCCTGGAATAGAAGAGTATGAGGAAGATGAGGAGGTTGTTGATGGTGAAGTAGATGAAGGCGATGTTCACATAAAGCCAATTTTAAGGAAGCCTATCACTAAGGTGATTGGTCCTCCCTTTTTGTTTTGTTTTGAAGGAAATTGCAAGAATTGGGCTGCTCTTGACTTTTCAAAATTGCATGCCTGCATGGAGCTTAGCTGGATATCAGAATATGCTTGAAAATTCCCTTCACCTTCCACACATTTGATATATAATGTTCTGTTTTTGCCTCTCTCGGCAGTAAGAAATTCTTGAAGTGTAACATGTAACAAAATTTTATGTATTGATTTTCAAAATAAGTTATAAAAACTTATATTCATGCAGTTTTAGAGTTGATGTTTGTCAACTATGTTTTTACTGGAGTTATTAATATTGTCTTAAGAAATTTTCTGTAGTTTTTTAATGTTGTTTTTCTGCCAATTCTTTATTTTCTTTGATTGATTTTTTAAATAATAGTTTGTTTTTTTATTCTGGATTTGATTCAATTTCTTGCTTTCCTCTTTCAGCTTATAATTTTTGGTAAAAGGGATACATCAATGATCATTTTCGTTACTCTGCATAACTTTTTCATAGAATTTTTTTTTTGTTCGGTAAATCACTGCTAAAGGGCAGCACCCTACGCTTTTGATTGGAGCTATGAACCAGTGAGGCCACATACAGGGGACCTCATCCCCGATATCTTTGTTTCTCCTTCTTGCCTCCCTCCTTCCACCTTGGCACCTTCGGCCTTTGTACCCCCTCCATCTGCTACTCCACCATCATTACTCCTCCCCCCATCTGTCGGGTGCCTGATGCTCTGACCCTCTGTCTGCTACCTTGCCATAGACCCTCCTGCAGCCATCTGCAGCCTCCCCATGATCTCTCTTTGCCTCAACTCCACCTTCGTTGACCCCGCACCAATGCCTGTCACCTGCACCAGCGAGCATTCCCACAAACCACCCGTGGGATTCGAACCTTGGGCAGCCCATCTCCTACCCTTGCAACTTAACCATTGCACTGCGGGGTCAACCCCAACTTTTTCACAGAAATTTTATCTCTGTTTACCAAACCGCATAATATTCCAGTCAAAAGATCTGTGCAAAGTAATGAATAACCTTGAAAAGGGAGATACTATTTCCATTGCTTGCAAAATTAGAATTAGAAAACTAGGAAGAAACTGTTAGGATTTATCGGCAGGAATGAGGAATTCAATTATCAATTAAATGCAGATTTTAAATACAACAGAGAAATGGAAATTCACAGAGGTGAGACAACAAAAATTTAATGTGGTTCACCCTTTACTGGGCTACGTCCACAAATAACAGCAGTCCATTTTATTTAACTTCCAGAAATTACAAATAAAAATAACTGCAACAAACAGCTGCAACGTGTGACAACAATTGCACACGATTTCCACTGCTCAATTTCACCATGCACTCTGCTATGTGTGCCACCTTGAACTTGCAATAATCTTCATGCTACTGTGTGCAACTTGCAGCAACTCACTTCAACTTCACATGGCTGTTCTCATTCCCACGCGTGCCTTATTGCTGGCTCTTCACAAAACCGTGACCTTTCATTTCCATGCAGCAAGAAAACTAATAGTTATTGTAGGCAGTTTCATAACCATTTTAACTGAATTACATTGGGAATTGTTAATAAATTTCCTTTACAAAAAATAGGCAATTTTTGCTTCGGGGGTGTTGCCCCCAGACCCCTATCATGGGCTTCACCCTCAAGCCCCTGTCGGGGGGGTGGTCCCCTCGGACCCCGCAGGAGGGGCTTTGCCTCCCCTGCACTCCCTCGTTAATTAATTTAGGGGGAAACCGTGTCGAGCAAACTGGCCAAATTTTAAACTCGAGAGGATGATCAAGCTCCATAGACCAGCAAAAACATTATGGAAAACGAAATAAAAAAATTATTTGATTTGATTTTTTATTTATTTTGGCAAATAATGGAGGCTCATTCGGGGAACGGAAACAGGAAAATTCTCTGATCACATTGTAGAAATTGATTTGTATACCAAACCCTTTTATGCTACAAGAAAGTATTTCCTTGCAACCCTAATGATCTTAACATATATGAGGAAAATGAGAATAACTTTCTTTGCTGACATTTCATACAATTGCCTGAATCTCTAAAGTTATGTAAGTCCATGTTGCTGCCATAAGAAAACACTATCAGCAAGTATAAAGACTCCACAAGTGCAAATTTTTTGTAGTAAATTATTACAATATGATAAATTTGAAATAATCCCTGTCAGTAGTTTATCTCTCGAATGAATTATACACCCTTACTAAAATGTGGATATGATTCAATTATCTTGATAATGTTATTCAAACATTCTATCTTTGTTCTATGAAATGAACATGGTTGCATTGTAGCTCTGTTAATGCATTGTATATAGATGAATTGAATTGCGAGTACTGGAGCTTTTATACTTTAGTCTGTCTTCATAGCTATGGTGTAATGACTCGTCAAGTGCATTTTGAAGGTCTTTTTACTCTTTTAACAGCAGTCTTATAGCTTCAACCCATAACCGTTCCAAATGAATCAGGTAGATATTGCTTTGCAAATATTGCCATGAAATTTAAGCAATTTAATCTTTCAGTCTAGTGTCATATTGCTTCTAAATTAAGGGTTTCATTAATTTGCATTGTTTCTTCATTTCATAAAGGTGGAAACTGTGAAATTGGTGATACATGGATCTTTTATATCTCATGATGCAATAAGATTTTTCTTTCCCATGTGAAAATTATCACATATCTTCATTTGTTGTTTGAGTTTTGTTATTATTTGCTAGCCAAGAGTCACTGACATTTTTCTCTGCTGTTGGTAATTAGCTCTTTGATCCAGTAGATGTGAAGCTGGCTTTTAAAGAGGTCACATCAAAAATTTTGCGCAAGCGTATTGTGCAGGTGAGGGACTATATTACGGAAGATATAAACATGAGGTATTTAGGTGCATGAAGGATTTTTGAAACCATATTAGGCATTTTTTACCATGCAAAATATAAACATGAGATATATGGGAGCATGAAGAATTAATTAAACAGCACTCACCTTTTTAATGTGTTATAGTTGTAAGCTTCAATACATGTTGATTGTACCAATGACCTTGAGCTTAATTTTCTTACAACATCTGGGGTAATTCCATCAAAATGGAAATTGAGAAAAAAGGTACTGCCTACTGTGTTGAATTTGATAACATGTAGGATGCTAAACAAAAATTATAAAATATGCTAAAACTGCTCAAAGAAATAAAATCACAATATTATATCTCAGGTTTTGAATATCTGTGAACTATCTTGGATTTATTGTGTAGTTTCTAGATAATTTAAACCGTTTTTTGTCTTCATCAAGATATTCCTGGGATACTCCTACTTTCTTCCTATGAAGGATTCCACTAATGGAGCACTATATATTTGTACATTTAGGTTAGTTGGACCCCCCTTGCACAACCTAATACACACTAAAATGATTTCATGTCAAACATTTCTTATAGATTGTTAGTGGCACCTTTTTGCAACTTGACTATCCTCAACATCATTAGCCACATCACTTAATGTTTGTTTCCGTTTGGCAAGCTGAGGCTTGTTCCTCCATTAAGATATTCCTTGGATACTCCTTACTTTCTTCATATGAAGGATGTCACTAATGGAGCTCTATATATGGGTGGTACATTTAGGTTACTTGGACCCTTCTTGCACAACCTCTAAACACTGAAATGGTTCCATGTCAAATATTTCTTATAGATTGTTGGTGGCACCATTGTGTGACTTGACCATCGTCAACATCATTAGCTGCATGACTTAATGTTTCCCTTTGGCCAGCTGAAGCTTGTTCCCAGTAGTTACTAGCTGAGGAAAACAACCATATTCCTCCTAATGGTTTACTCTTGTTGCTTCTTCTAGTAAGCAGGGATGAAGAGCACTTTATTTTAGGTGTTCAAGAAAGAAATTTGGGAGAATTCTCACAATGCAGTAACTCTCATGCCTACTTGTTACTGAAATTGTTATTCCATATTACTGTTAATCCAAAAATTCAATACTCATTCAATAGAATTTATTATGTCTATTGTAGAAACCCTAGTTTCCCCTAACCTCCGAATCTGACAGTTTTGTGTGTCTTTTCTGACGTTTTGAAGTTTTTGCAATTTTTGGGTTTTGGGCATGAATGAAGTAATGCGATTTTTGCAAAGTATTGATAATTAAATTCAAATAAAATAACTATGATGCCAATATAGGTAGAAAGATAAGATCTAATGCTGAACAATCCTTTATTGACTCACTGGACGAATTACAAGTGAAACCTGAGAACATGCAACAGGAAAACTAATAGTTTTAAATTTGAAAGAACCTGATAAATGCTACAGGCTGAAGTACTCAGATCTGGACGGCTGCAGCAAAACTCTTTTCTTTCCCTTCCGTCAGATGTATGCAAACAGCTCCAGACAAGTAGGCGCCTCCTGTGGTGAAGGTATCAAGCCAGTATGGAAGGCGCTTAACCAAAGTGATGAACACGCCTTAATGATGCTGGTACGGCCTGCAGATCTGATGCCAGTGGTACGGCTGCAATAAATGCTCCTCTCTCCCACCTTCTGATGTTCCCAGATGTTGCCAGGGTGATTGGCGCCCAAACAGGTGAAGTCCAACTGAAGGAAAGAAGGCGTTTTGTTTACTCTTGAGAAATACGCCCCCTTTGAAGAAGTACGGCCTGGTACAGTTTGTACGGCCAGAATGCAGCAACAGCAATAAATGATAAGGTACGGCCTTCTCTGTGATTTCCTGAATGCATACAACATGAATACCTTCTGAAAGGATACACTCTCTGAAACCCTGAAGAAGGAACTTCTGTGAAACTCCGACGATGGATAATATCTGTAAGCTCTGTAATTTCTTCTGGATGAAGAAATTTCTCAACTGGCAGTAAATCGGGTGATATCTCACACCCTCTGAACTGATTCAATGGAGATGGCTCGTTCTCCAAGAATTTCGAACTCAAACCCTAAGGTCTTCGTCCTCTGGCAAAGATTGGCAAATTTCAATTCATCAAATGTCATAATGGCACAAAACCAAGGCAAAACCTCTTTATTGCACAAAAGGGCGATTTCCTTAAAGATAGGGAAATATTAAATATTTAACATTTTAATTCTTTTAATTTTCAATAGTCTCAGTCAAATATTTTAATATTAAATTAATGCGTCAACTGGCCCCTTTTAATGTTGGGCGCACCCCTCAAGGCAATCACTTAAGTTATAATTAAAAATTATAACTTTATAATATAATCATTAATTAATTAATATTTAATCAATGTAATTAAATATTAATATTTCTCCCGTGCTTATCGTTTCTGTTGTCGCGTCTTTGTGAACTCGAAGTGATCCGGGATCTTTGCAGAAACCATGCGCTAAAATAGCATTGGTCCCTGCTTACACAAGGCTGCTAAAATAGCGACTCATAAAGTCTCCGTCGAGCCCAAAGCGAAAGCCAATTGATCAAAGCTGTCGGCCGAGGCCAAGCTCAGAAGCGACCCTCTAACCACTCGTCGACCTACGAGGGTCTCATGATGGGCCAATCTCCCGCGATCGATGCTCGCCAAAGAAATGGGGACATAACCGATCGCCCTCCCTAAAATTGCTTGTCCCCAAGCAATCTCCACTGCAAGCAAAATCCAATCCTCGGAAGGCCCCAAAAGGAAAACTGTGTAATGTCCCACACATCTCGAACTATCTCCTGTAGCATCATCAAACTCAACTGCGCAATCAATGCCTGGATCCCAAACCCAGCGTAAGAGTCTGTCGTGACAGTCCTCCTCAGGCTGCCACTGCGCTCCATTGCCTCCAACTTCACCATGCTGAGAATAGTGAAGTATCACAATGGGACCCATCCAAAACTCTGTGTCCAAGCTGTCGCCACCAGGATCCCAATACAAAATGTATCCACAACCATCCGTCATGCAGAGATAAAAACGTCTAGAAGCATCTACCATCCTGAACCTCTCCCTGTCCTCTGCTAACCCCTCATGGATGTGATAACTGTCCGAGCCATCATGCCAAATAATACCATAGTCGCCCTGTAACTGTGTACCTGTCTGAAAAATCTGCGACATAGAAGTATTAAGCCCTGTCAAATACGTATCGGCATGATAGATGACTGACTGCGGCCCCTGCAAGTAATACCCCACAAACTGCTGGGTCAAGTACCTGCATCCGCTAATCCCATCTTGTGAAGATGGTAACTCTGCACACCGTAATGAATTACTCCTCTCGACTGCACCAAGAGAATCACCCTGTGTACGAGAACGGTGCATCGAATCATGTACAGGTGGATCAAAGACAAAACTGTAAGCACTCCTCACCGTGTACACCTCATTGAACTCCTCTGTGAGTCTGGTTTGGAATTGCGATGCCCTGGAACAATCCCAAACACTATGATCGTCACCCAACTCAGAACTAACGTCAAGAGTACGATCAGCGTCCAACTCAAAGAGTGGGTTATCATAAATCGAACCACCATCAAATTCAAACAATGGATTATTCACAAACTGCACAATCACTCCATCCTGATCGGAATCATCCATCTCTGAATCGCTAGAATAATAAACTGAGTTGTACTCCTGACTAGGCTCAACCAGCTGCCGACCATAGTCAACTGTATCAAATGAAAAGATTGATTTGCTTCCAGAAGAAGGAAACAAATCATCACAAGTACCAATCTCCCAACTGGATGAGACTCTGAATATCTGCTGTGAAGATGGGCAAGTATCGAGGGTTGTCACACAACTCTCTAGTGAATCAACAACCATGTCACAGGAACTAACAATAACCTGCCCTGCATCACCTATCACGGGACTAATCTCATGAGAACCTGGTGCAATGCGTGGCTCACTGCAACTCTCATCTAGTGCACTCATCCTATCTGTATCAACTGCTCCCGTGTCCATGCTGGATGTAACTACATCCTCAACATCTCCCTCTCGGCTATGAACCATGGGTGTATACTCCTCACCAACCACTGCCATGCAAGACTGAACGATATCCAAAGGTGGTGAAGATTGTGCCAAACTCAACGCCACGGTAAGCCTCTCAATCTGTAACTGTGACTCACGAAGAGCCAACTGGGTGCTCTGCAATGAATCCATAGTCACCTCATGCTCATGAGTGAGCTCATCGATCCGCTCCTCTTTTCCCTTCCATGCATCATAACAAATGCAATCCCACTCGAGAAGGAAATCCCTGTCTGCTAGTAGTTTTAGATAGTTTTGTTTCATTGTTCCAATCGCCTCTCGGAGTGCATGTATCACTGCAAGGGAAAAACCACTCTCACTGTGCTCATCTGTCGAAGGCGGACTCCAACCATAGGTAGTCAACATCTGACGAGCAACGTCAAAATGCTCAAGGGCGGTAGCAATCATAGTGTCATCCACATGTAGTTGCCCAACCAAATGATGAGGATTCTGAAAGCTTACGACCCCCATACAAGATATCCTGTTCACCATATGCACTATGATACGACGCTGATCCGTCATCGCTCACCTCATGATAAGCAGCATCATGTGTGCTTTCATCAACGCACACCTCAACACTTAAGGTACTGCTGCTCGGTACCTCAAAGGATGGCTCAACTGGTATGGTAGAAGTTGCTGGTATGACAGTATCTTCACACGCTTCTACTCCACAAGTAACTGCATGCTCATCCAACGCATGATCCCGGGATTCCATATCATCATATGAATCCTCTAGCTGATTTTCAAAGGTCTGATCCAGAAAATCAGACTCACCATGATATAAATTCTCAACACCTATTGCATGTGTAATACCCAACTCTTGAGTCTCTTCACATGACAACTCAATAGGGTTATTTTGCAACTCTGAAACCTCTGTTGTGTCATGCTCACGCGAAGTTTCGCCAACGCTGTCATAAAAATCAGAAGTAGCCTCCATCGTAGAAACTTCTTGAGTCTCCTCCTGCAAAGACGATGTAGGTAGATCATTACTCATAGCCGTGCTAGTGTGTTCACGAACCAAATCAGCACTTCTATCAAATTCATCATATAAATTTCTGCCCTCTTGATAGGAAACTGAAGATATCAAATCATTCTGACGAAAAGTGGTATTATCCTTATGTGTAGATTCTCTGTCCTTTCCAGGTGTAAACAACTCACGAGCTGTAGTGAGATATCTCTGTTTTTCAAACTCCGTCTTATGGCCAAGACTCGGGTGCACATCCACATAACTTATGAAAGGAAGTTTTTCTTTAATCTTCTGAGGTAGAATGCTATATTCCCTGAACATGCCAATCACTTCGCTTTCTGTGTTTTGTGGTGTTCTGTCAATAGAGATCCTTCCGCTACTCTCAGGTGATACTAACTGCCACTCGTTGTTCGCTGTCCTAAATGTACCGGCGAACAAACCCTCATGCCTTTCACCTGTTACAACCTCATCGGGCTCCTGTCTCGTGAAAGTGGGCCTAGTAGGCCTATCTGCTGTCCGTGACACTGACCTAGGAGCTCTCCGTGAATCTGTAACACTCCTGTCATCGTCACGATGTGATGACGATCTCCTCGGAGTATCCAGTCTCTGAAGTGCAACTGCCACCTGCTGTAATACACCATTTGACCGCCGTTGACCTGCACTAAGTTCTCTGAGTGCATGCAAGACCTCTGCACGGTTCTGACCTCTGTTATTGTAAGGAGTCTCTGTTCTAAGATTAACTGTTCTATCAGTCCTGTAATTCCTGTCAGTTCTGTCAGCCATGTTTCCCGGCTGCTAGATCGAACCCTGTTGCCTGTCAACCAAAGCTCGCCTGAATGAATAAAAACCTGATAAGACTCAAACTGTTCCGGCTGCAGAAGACGGCTAAACCCTCAGGATGGCAGGATTTAGCTCTGATACCATTGTAGAAACCCTAGTTTCCCCTAATCTCCGAAACTGACAGTTTTCTGTGTCTTTTCTGACGTTTTGAAGTTTTTGCAATTTTTGGGTTTTGGGTATGAATGAAGTAATGCGATTTTTGCAAAGTATTGATAATTAAATTCAAATAAAATAACTATGATGCCAATATAGGTAGAAAGATAAGATCCAATGCTGAACAATCCTTTATTGACTCACTGGACAAATTACAAGTGAAACCTGAGAACATGCAACAGGAAAACTAATAGTTTTAAATTTGAAAGAACCTGATAAATGCTACAGGCTGGAGTACTCAGATCTGGACGGCTGCAGCAACTCTTCTCTTTCCCTTCCGTCAGATGTATGCAAACAACTCCAGACAAGTAGGCGCCTCCTGTGGTGAAGGTATCAAGCCAGTATGGAAGGCGCTTAACACAAAGTGATGAACACGCCTTAATGATGCTGGTACGGCCTGCAGATCTGATGCCAGTGGTACGGCTGCAATAAATACTCCTCTCTCCCACCTTCTGATGTTCCCAGATGTTGCCAGGGTGATTGGGGCCCAAACAGGTGAAGTCCAACTAAAGGAAAGAAGGCGTTTTGTTTACTCTTGAGGAATACGCCCCTTTTTTGAAGTACGGCCTGGTACAGTTTGTACGGCCAGAATGCAGCAACAGCAATAAATGATAAGGTGCGGCCTTCTCTGTGGTTTCCTGAATATGGTAAAAATAGGTGCTTCCCTGAGAAATTTGTTCAACTGTATTCAACTCTGGAAACCCCTGAATGTATCAACTCTGTAATGCTCTGCAACTTCTTCTGAAATGAAGAAATTTCTCAACTGGCAGTAAATCGGGTGATATCTCACACCCTCTGAACTGATTCGATGGAGATGGCTCGTTCTCCAAGGAATTTCGAGATGAAACCCTAAGGTCTCCGTTCTCTGGCAAAGCCTGATCAATTTTTAATTCATCAAATGTCATAATAGCTCCTGAAACCAAGGCAAATCCTCTTTATTGCACAAAAGTGCGATTTCCTTAAAGATAGGGAAATATTAAATATTTGACATTTTAATTCTTTTAATTTTTCAATAGTCTCCGTCAAATATTTTTAATATTAAATTAATCAGCCCTTGCAATGTTGGTACCCCTCAAGGCAATCATAAGTTATGAAATTAAAAATTATAGCTTTATAATATAATCATTAATTAATTAATATTTAATCAATGTAATTAAATATTAATATTTCTCCGGAATTACTTATCGTTTCCTGTTAAAGATGCGATCTTTGTGAACTCACGATGATTCAGGATGCTTTCGCAAACCATCTTGCTAAAATAGCGGTGGTCCCACCAGCACTTACTAGGAGCTACTAAAAATGGCGACTCATAAAGTCTCCGTCGAGCCCAAAGCGAAAGCCAATTGATCCGACTGCCAATCTGGCCTTGAGCCAAGCTCGAAAGCGACCCTCTAACCCTCTGCAATGGAAGCCCTCGAGGTCTCATGATTAGGTAATCTCCACGATCCGCGATGCTTTCGCCAAAAATGGGGACATGACATCTATCTTGCTTTACATTGCTATTAAATGTTTTGTTATATATGTGTTGAGGGAGAATCAAAGATTAAGTCATTTTTAGCAAGTTGCAAAAGCTTTGTATTGCACAGATTTGTTCAAGTTAGATATTTTGTTTTTGTACTGATCTCTTCATTTTAATTTATTGAAGTGTTCATGTCTTTGTGTTGGGAATTTATTCAATCTTTATATTGTATTTGTATATTTTGTCTATGCTTTTAGCCGAATAGTTCAAGCATGCAGTCATAGGATTTATTTTCAGTCCAAAAGTATAAATTTTTTTGCCTTGGGTTAGGAAAGAGTATCTCGGGGCTTTTTGAAGCATGTGAATCAAAATAACACATTCATTTTTATTTAGCATAGGAATGAATCACCTCAGAAAAACACTATAAAGATTGTAAATAGCAAGTATATGCTTTTATCACCTTATCACTATAAGGGTTATGAAATAGCAAGTATATATTGTTCATATTAGAGTTAGTTATTGTTTTATAGGCTGCTTCCCTACTAATTCAAAGTAGTTCTATCACGCATTTGTTCCATTTTGTGTGGCACTGAAAGGTGCAAATTAAAACAACAACAGAATTGTGGCACATAAACATCTTGAACTCTATCTTAGGGTGTGCATTTGTGCTGTTTCGGCTACTTAAATGACTGTCCAAACATTTGTGGGGACCTGATTTACTTATTGTTGTCATTGAAGTGGTCTACTGTGCATGTTAGGTGTGTTTTTCCTCTATTTGAGCCACTGAAACATTAACATATCATATCAGACTCCTTAGGCATGCCAAATAGGTACTCTTGTCAGTTTACACTTGTTTCCAAGTCCCTCCCTTCTGCTCTCATGTTTGTAAAGGACTGTCCATCATTGGTGCACCTTTGGAAGGTTTATGAGCTGCACAAAAATGCCCTTTTTTGTCATTCTGCCCTGTATAAGACTGCTGCACTAGGTTTTGCATGCTGATAAAAGGATGACTGAGAAATAATGATACTATTAAGCCATATATATACATGAGATCTCCGTGTCACAAACCAAGTCGGTCCTATATATTTTAACCTGATTTTTAGCAATCTAAGCTGCCCTCATCATCTCCTTCCATGGTAAATGTACAACAGACAAAAGTATCATTAAACACAGCAATCATCTCAATACATGATTGCAATAAAACAGGTATAGTAAACTTGGACACCGAATTTTTTGTAAGGGGGTAGCAATCCTGTTCCCCCTTTGTATGGCCCTTGCTGATCTTTAGGCATGTATTGTTTGTTTAAAATTTTCAAATCTGCCACCCCTCAGTGAAGCGTGCACCAGACTACACTTTTGCACATCTCAAAAGTTTCAAAAATATGTTGGTCACACTAGAAGGCAGGCACTTGAATAGGTGTTTGGATACTTCGTTTTTGAGTCCCCTGTTTTTCTTCATAAGGGTGTGTGCCTGATATTATCCTGCCAATTTTTGACTGAAACAAAAGTCTGAGTTTGTCTATAGAAAAGTGTACTCCATGTTGCCCTGCAGGTTTTGATTTAAAATTTGTTTCTATATTAGGTCGTGTGCGTCAATCTCCCCAACTTTTGGTTTCAAAATTGTGTGTACATTATGTTGGTGTTTAAATTCGCACCTCTGGTATGCGTATTTGAAACGTACAGCTATGCACAGATAAACTGCTCTTCAAATTAGGAGGGGAAGCTCCCTCTTGCTGATGGTGTTTGAAAGAAAGTAAACTAAAACTAAGTTGCCTATCTTTTTGATCAGCTTAGAGCACAAGGTTTATTAAACACAAACGCCGCAGCTGAGATTTTCTGATTTAAAGAACTTCAACTACGACTACCTTAAACTAAAGACGTTTCTAGTTTCTCAAGTAATAGCAGAGCGAGAGAAACTAGAAATGGACAAGGTAGATTTTCTGACAAAATACTTCAATGAACTATCTCTCAACAAACACCTACACACTTCAATGCAAGTTGAAATCAAGATCATAAAAGTAAAACATAAATAACGGAAACTTGAGATTTTATATCAAGGCAAAGGAGGCTCGTGATTTTATTACTCAAATCTCTAGAACAAGCTCACTTCTAACATGCCTAGAACAAGAAATTGCAGCTAAAGAGGCTTGCAATCTTGCTCTTCACACAATGGAAACAACAATCACATTAACTCCTTGTTGGCTAAAGAGGCTCAACAATTTGCTATCACAACACAATTGAACAATACTTGAGTAACAAATAGAAGGCACAATAGGCTCAGCTTTTTGTTCTCATTAGCACAGTTAAAGAAACTAAATGAGCAAAGGCTCTTATTTATAGAAGCGGAGGGTAGGGGAACCCTAAAATCTCCTTGCTTTCACAATCTAGGGCTTGCTCAGCAAGGAAGCTTTATTACTAAATCTAGAAAGAAGATAACATCTAAAACCTAAGAAAGTAGAAAAAGCGGGAAACGCCAACTATTACATTTTATCTTCTTTCTCTTCTCAAGAATGGATAAGAATTATTCCAAGAATAGAAAGAAAGCGGGAAAGAAAGCTTCTAGAAGAAAGCTGCTTTAAAGCTCGATCACATCCGCTAGAAAATTAGAAACTATGTCCCGGTTCGGTGCATCTATGCCCTCAATCGTAAAGCACCGCTTTTCTAGAATATCTTCAAGATTCCGCAGAATAGATCTCGTGAAATCTTCAACCTCATTGGCCGCTAACTTTGTCGACATCATCGTAAATATGACCTATCCTTCCTACTAACCGATTGCAATCACAACACTGGAACATCCTCGTGACTTCATCAGATTCGACGAGGTCCATCTTCAAGACCGGCATCGGGAGAAGGAATTTTTGATGAACCCCACCGGATGAAAGAAGAGCTTCAATCACCCTTTGTCCGTAGACGATGAACTCTTCGATATCCTCTCATAAGTTTTAACTTTGAAAACATGACACTCTCCAAGCAAGGATTTGTTCTTGTGTTTTTGAAACCGGGCTGACCATAGGCTGTGTCTAAATTAGCAATGATAATCTCATGCCTTGGTCTAACTTCAGCCAGTGTTTGTTCAAACCCTTGAATACCTTGACGTAGCTCCTGAGCGTTTTCTCTTAACTGGAACATTCGTGCCAAGATCTCGCTTCCTCTGACAACGAAACTCTCGATCCATTCTTGAGTTTCTTTCCCACATATGACCAGTTGTCTCAACTGATGATGAAGCTGGTGTCTCTAAAATCTGGGGCAGCAACTGGGTTGCCTGTGAAGAACCATGGACAAGGTTAGAAATGAAGAGCCTGAGCTGCTGATTTTCAGCCTTGAGGGCTGCCTTGTCTTCTCCATCCTTAAGCACTCTTTCCTGAAGGTTTTCGGACACAACTCTGAAAAGACTCAAATCCGCATGTCTGGTATTTCTACCGAGATTAGCATTGACCATGACGAAGTCATCCATATTCACCTCATCCCTGTTCTTGTCTTCTGGGGGCAATGCAGTCTCCATGACTATCTCATTATCAGGATTCCTATCAAAGTGAACTAGTTTCTTTGCTTTCTTCTTAGGAGGTTCCTGATAGATGTTATCGAGATCATCAACACTTACTTGATATGAAGGCCTTCTCCTAACCCTTCCTAAGGAGTTCTCAAGCCAAGACATGGTAGTATCTTTACTAACTTCCTTAGGAGGTGCAATTGTAACTTCCTCATCATCTTCAATATCAAGGTCGATGTGAATCGGTGAAGAACCTGTCAAAGGTACAGAAACATGTGTTGAAGGCGGCTCCTCTGCTTCTTTCTGAGGTACGGGCTCGTCAGGAGGAGCCTCTGAATCTATTGTAGGCTGCTCCTATATGACTATGCCCGAGAAGTCTAATCTTCTTCTTACATTTTTATTTGATCTACTACCTTTGACGCCTTCTTGAGACTGACTTTCGCCCTTCCCTTTTGACTGTGCTCTGGAAGAAGAGGGAATTGCCCTTGGCGGCTCTGCTATTGGAATGGAGTTTTTCCTTTTAAGGATTAGGAAAACCTTGCTGTGCTCAAGGACTTGTCTTGTCCTGTCTTCAACTGAGAGTGACTCTTTATTAGCCCAGTTAACTTGTGGAAGGGGTTGATCTTCAATTTGCTTCTGAGTATACATTGGGAGAAGCACATCCTCGTCATCATCTGATAACCCTTCTATGTCTTCATTCAAGCAGTCCTTCATTTGATGAAGAGAGAGCCTACTGTAACTACGCCTCCGCGACTCAAACTCATCCGCATAATTAGCCCAAAAAATCTTCGAAAAGCGCTATATGATCATAATTCCTTCCTAAGTCGGCCAACATAGACACC
>VDFB02125548.1:0-21865 GCA_007258455.2 Sequoia sempervirens | reverse complement strand
TCAATGGAGTCTACTATTATTCATTGTGAGTTGTGTGAAGCCTTCTATCAATCCTGTGTTTCATGACAGCTCCAAGCATGTTGAGATCAAGTACCACTATATCAGAGATATGGTACTGCGGAAGGCTGTACAGTTGAGGTACATCAACACTGATGAGCAGATGGCAGATATTCTCACCAAGCCTCTCGCCAGGATAAAGTTGTGTACTTTCGAGATAAGCTTGGTATGATGGAGAATCCAGCCTTAACTGAGAAAGAGTCTCAGCATCAGTGACCCTGTTTAATGAGTTCTTCTCGGTGAGAGAAGTTCGAGGTGAAATCCCTTGTTAATGCATTTTCTTCTGTGACGGAAGAATTTGAGGTGAAAGCCCTTGTTTCCACCCTCTGAGTTGAGTCATGGTGGATGTCATGTGTGCGACTCCATAACATATGTTGTACTTGTGTTTCACCCTCTGAGAGAGTCATGGTGAAAGTCACTTGAGGTGACAACATCACGCAAGTGATGAACACTTGTACTTACTATTGCATCTTCTTCTGTGACGGAAGAATTTGAGGTGAAAGCCCTCGTTTCCACCCTCTGAGCTGAGTCATGGTGGATGTCATGTGTGTGACCCACATGACAACATCAATGGAGAGAGTCCGCAAGTGATGATCTCCCCTTGTACTTTGTGTTTCACCTCGAGAGCCATTGGTGAAAGTCATGTTGAGGTGACAACATCACGCTAAGTGATGAACACTTGTACATACCATACATGGGTGTAACCATGATGGTTGATATCACATTGAGGTGATATGCTTTCACGATGAGGTGATAAAGCTCCTTTCCATACATGGGTGTAGCCATGGTGGTCAATATCACAATGAGGTGATATATCATTTCACACATGGATGTAGCCATGATGTTTGTCATCACATTGAGGTGATATCCTTCTCCTTATATCTGATTGCAGGCAATGATGGCTGATGGACTTCATATTGAGATGATTCATATTGTACCGGTGCCTCTCCCCAGTCGAGAGGGAGTGTTAATGATAGTGCAGCTTCAGGTTCGTCCTTCCAGCCACAAGTGAAGACAGATTTATATGTGTCATTTAATAAATGGGCGCATCTCTTGGCAATAATACAATTCTTATTTGGGCCGACTTTTAATGACTAAATGTAAAGTCATACCTTTTGTGTTAAGAGCCGACTTCCTTCATTGGCGCATTTAATTAAAAGGAGATATATCTTATGGTTAGGCCGACTTGTATCAAGTTAAAAGGTGGCATTCCTTTACATTGTATATATAAGAGATCTCTCTCTCATTGTTCCGACAATTGAAGTGTCTCACTATTTCCTTCATTCAAGTGCTAACTCCTCTCAAGAGCATAACGCTTAATTTTCCAAGTGCGAATTCCTTCAAGAGCAGACTGCGAATTTTCCAAGTGCGAATTCCTTCAAGAGCAGACTGCGAATTTCCCTAAGTGCAGATTCGGATTACAAGGAAGTACAGAATATCTTCTGTTATTGCATCCAGATTTAATGCTGAATATTGGCCTTGTATTGGCCTCATTGTAAAGCGAATTGTTGCCATTATTATATATAAAAGAGATATCTTTGTTGCTGGGTTTTTCTCCCTCAAGAGGAGGGTTTTCCCAGGGTATATGCTGTGTTTCTGTGTCTGATTTTTGAATTGATTTTCTGTGCACTTATCTGATCTCAAATTCAACACCTAGGGAAGGGGACATTACACTTATCAATGATTATTTTTATCTAGAGCATGTAAAGGTGGTTGATGATTTGCTAAAATAGTTTAGCTCCAAGGGATGGAGGCATATGAGGGAGCAGGTGGATCCCCTGGTGCGTCATGTCCCCAAAATCATGACATTTAAATAACAAAGAGTTATTCTAAAATTATTAACCATATGAATATCGTTATAATTATACTGTCAAAGACAATATTATAATTATAAAGATTATAAATAATGTTATAAATGTTAACAATTTAAATAATAAAAGAAATATTAAAAATATATAAAATTAAATATAGAACAATCAAATCAATTCATAGATATAATATTAAACACAAACTAATATTATGAGTATGAAATATAAAATTGTAAATATTAATAGGGACGATACAAAGGTATATAGCCGGTAGAGGAACCATTGATATTGCTAAGGAATACATCGACTCAGAATTATAAAGGATAATCTATCAACTGTGATAAGTACCATTTAGGAGGCAGTGATATACATCAGTGTTACCCGTGTTGATGTTTACGTCGGCCTCTTACTTCCAGCCACGACCTTGTATCAAAGCAATAAATAAAATATAGCCTAACGACTATTTAATTTATTGGAGACGTCACTAGTGAAGAGGTGCTTCACTTGGGAATAAATAATATTTATTTATTATTAATCGAAATTGTATGAGGCCGACTTCATATTGTTCGCCACCCTTCATGAGTTACATCTCTTCATTTTGAAGGCTGACATTGCATCTAGAAGAGGCGCGATGGTTTGAAGATCTCCCTTTCAATTTGTATATAAGGAGGCTCGAGTTTCTCATTCATGATTATCTTACAATCATTCAAGAAAGTGCGAATTTACCTACAGCCAAATTCGAGATTGGAGTGCACCATTATAGAGATCGAAGTAATTCTTCTAGAAGGCCGAATTTATCATCAAGGAAGAGCGATATTATTATCAGGAGGTTGCATCAAGTTTGGTGCTGATATTTGGCCTTGTGATTGGCCTCATTGTAAAGAGAATTGCTGATTGTTATTCAATATATAAGTGATATATTGTTGCTGGGTTTTTTCTCCCTCAAGTTGGAGGGTTTTCCCAGGGTATATGCTGTGTCAAATTGTGTGAAATTGTTTTAATTCTGCTTATTTAATTTCTGATCTTAAAAATTAACATGGTATCAGAGCGGGTTTAAGCAAGATCGTGATCAGATTTCTATAAGCAGCATACTCTTCCTCTCTTGTTCTCATCTTCGTGTGTCTATCTTATCTTCGAAAATGGTGAACGGGCTCAAAGTTGAAGATAGACTTGAAGGTGCTTCTAACTTCACCTCTTGGAAGTTTAGAATTTTGATTGCATTGGAAGAAAATGAGATTGCTGAGTTCGTGTAGAGCGAAGTTCCTGAGCCTTTCGATGAGAATGAGAAGTCACAATGGAAGAAGAATGGCACGAAGGCCAAGAAGATTTTGATTGATTATGTGAAGGATCATCTTGTACCTATTATCTCCAAGTTGAAGACAGCAAGAGAGATGTTCAAGACCTTGAAGGGATTGTATGAGATCAATAATACAAGCAGAGCTCTTGCATTGAGGCAACAACTTCATCATATCAAGATGGCGAAAGGAGATTTTGTCATCTCCTTCTTCATGAAGATCACCGAGTTAAGAGATCAGCTTTGTGCCATTGGTCATATGGTTGATGATAAGGACTTAGTCATGTTGGCACTCAATGGTCTTCCTCAATCTTGGGAGCCATTTATCCAAGGCATTAGTGGAAGATCAAAGCTACCAAAGTTTGATCGTCTTAGGGCAGATTGCATTCAAGAGGAATCGAGATTGGCAGCGAGAGGCAATGGGCGAAGTTCTAACAATGAAGATATTCATGTACTTGCTGCTCAATCATCAAAGAGGAAAGGAAGAGAAGGGAAGAAAAGAAATTTCAAGAGGAACAGAGATAGAAGATCGGATGGTGCTCCTGAATCTAAGAAGAAGAAGGATCTCTCCCATATACAGTGCTTTAGATGTGACAATTTTGGTCACTATGCGAAAGATTGTTCAACTAGACCAAAACAACATGTTTCCATAGTAGATGTGGACGAGGTCTCTCCTCAGAAGGATTCAAGAGACAATTCAAGTGGATTTCTATTTATTTCTGCCCTATCAAGCAATGTTCCAACGGATAGCAACACATGGTTGATTGATAGTGGCGCCTCTCGTCATATTATTGGATTTAGAAAACATCTTTTAGATTTGGTGGAGAGAGATACAAGCATTCAAGTCATAATTGGAGATGATGCATGCTATTCTGTGAAAAGTGTTGGAGCCTCCTCTCTTCACTTAGATTCCGACATCTCTCTTCAGTTGAGCGATGTGTTATTTGTACCAGGCATCAAGAGGAACCTTGTCTCAATTTCAGCTTTGGAGGACAAGGGATATCAAGTTGCATTTTCTAAAGGAAAAGTTCTTGCATGGCCGAAGAACTCTAGCATCAAGACAGCCTGAGTGATTGATATTCGGCAAGAGAGTCTCTATAGACTTTCCACTCGTCCAATGCAGGAATTGTTGCATGAGTCCACTAGTTCATGTGAGCTTTGGCACAGGAGACTTGCTCACCTTCATTTCAGAGTACTCCCATCCATGGAGAAGATGGTCACTGGCCTTCCAAAACTCAGCCAGGAGCATGAAGGTACTTGCCGAGGATGCGCATTGGGTAAGAATACTAAAGGTCCTTTTCATAGTAGTGAGAGTAGATCCAAATGTATTCCAGATCTTGTTCATTCTAATTTGTGTGGTCCAATGTCTGTTGCTTCCTTGAGTGGTTTCTTGTATTATGTAATTTTCATTGATGACTACTCTAGAAAGACTTGGATTTATTTCTTAAAGACTAAAGAATCTGAAAAGGTACTTGAGAAATTGAAAAAATTTAAGGCTCAAGTAGAGAACTTGTTCGAGAAGAGGATCAAAGTTTTGAGATCTGACAATGGAGGAAAATACATCTCTGGAGGCTTCCGTAACTTTTGTATCGAGGCAGGGATTAAGAGGGAGTTTTGTGTCCCTTACAATCCACATCAAAACGGTGTTGCAGAAAGGAAGAACAAATCCATTGTTGAGGCAGCTAAAGCTATGATCCATGATCAAGACTTGCAAACCTTCCTTTGGTAGAAGCATCACAAGAGAGCGGTGTATGTTCGAATCAAGCCCTCATGTATTTTTGGAGAATATGACTCCTGAAGAAGCCTTCACAAGTGTGAAGCCTGAGGTTAGTCACTTGAGAATCTTTGGTTGTCCTGTGTATGTTCATGCGCCTAAAGATAAAAGGACTAAGTTGGAACCATTTGGCAAGAAAGGAATATTTGTGGGCTATAGTGAGTCTTCAAAAGCATACAAGATTTACATTCCAGGCCAAAAATAGATAGAGATCAGCAAGGATGTTACATTTGAAGATGTTGCATTCAAGAGATCTAAAGACTCTTATATGGAGATAGATAATGAAGACTAGGAGACTCCTTAGGACATGGAAGTTGACCATACTCCTGAGATTCAGGGGAGTCTACTGAACTAGAAGAAGATGGTGATCTAGTTGAGCCTTTGGAACCAACTGATGGGCCAAGAGATATTGTTATAGGTCGAAAGAGACCTCTATGGGCTAGGCAAACAATGCAAGAGGCAGAAAAGTTTGCAGCCCCTAGAGGAACATTCCGAGAAAGCAAAAGACCACAGAAGTTTCCTAGCTATGTTGCATTAATGAGTCATATTATTGAATTTGAGCCTTCCAATGTTGAGGAAGCTTCAAGTCAGCAAGTATGGAGAGATGCTATGGCTGAAGAATATCAATCTATCCTCAAGAACGAGGTTTGGGATATTGTACCTAGACTAGAAGGGAAGTTGTTGTATCTTTCTAAGTGGCTTTTCAAGATCAAGCATTAGGTTGATGGAAGCATTGAAAAGTACATGGCTAGATTTGTGGCTAGAGGGTTCTCTTAGAAAGAGGGAATAGACTATGAAGAAACATTTGCTCCAGTTACTCGTTATACATCCATCAAGACTATCATTGCTATTGCAGCAGCTAAAGAATGGAAGTTACATCAGATGAACGTGAAGACAACTTTCCTTAACGGTGTAATTGAAGAAGAGGTATACATTGAGCAACCTAATGGTTTTGAAATTCATGAGAAGGAGTCTCATGTTTGTAGGTTGAAGAAGGCTTTGTATGTGGACCGCCCGAGCTCCTCGTGCTCGGTATATGAGGAAGGATTGATCGTTACACGATGAGCTAGGCTTCTCAAGAATGATGCTGATTCAAACCTATACTTCAAAGGTAGTGTTGGTGAGAGGTGATCACGGGTTCTTTATGTTGATAGTCTACTAATACGAGGAGAAGAACATCTCATTATCAAATGCAAGGAGTTAGCTTCCAAATTTGAGATGAAGGATCTTAGATACATGCATTACTTCCTTGGTTTAGAAGTATGGCAAAGGCCTAATGAGAACATTCTGAGTCAAGGGAAGTATACTATAGACATCTTGAAGAGATTTAGCATGATGGATTGCAAATCCATGTCTACACCGATGGAAACCAATTTGAAGAAGTTAAAAGAGTCTGCAGCTAGTTCAGATCTGGTGGATCCTACTATGTCGGCAGGAGTTGGTCTGGATCATTGATGTGTCTAGTCAATACTAGACCAGATATTTGCTATGTAGTGAGTGCCCTCAATCAGTTCGTGTGTGAACCAAGGAAAATTCATCTAGTTGCAGAAAAGCATATCTTGAGATACTTGTGTGGCACAGTTGGATATGGCTTGAGATATTCTTCCTATGTATGGATCTAAAGTTGCAAGGATATTTTTGATTACGATTGGTGAGAGCACCTCACAGATGTTGCTTGCTTTAGTTTTGGGATCTCACGATGATCTCACAGTGTAGTAGGAAAAAATTCTTGATAGCACTAAGCAGCGAAGGCCAAGTATAATGCAGCTTATTGGCAACTTCGAGAAGCGATATAGCTACGAAGCTTCCTTAGGGATTGTTTGGACAATCATTGCGAATTCGTACATCATTCATTCGCGATAATCAAAGTTGTGTGAAGCTTTTCTATCAATCCGGTGTTTGCTTGTGAGAACAAAACATGTTGAGATCAAATACCACTACATCAAAGGTATGGTATTGAGGAAAGCTATCTAGTTGAGATAAATTTGCACTGATGAGCAGACGGTTGATATTCTCACCAAGCCTCTCTCCAGAGTAAAGTTTGTACACTTTCGAGACAAGCTTGGAGTTGTGGAGAATGAAGCCCCTAGGCTTCGGCATCGATGATCTTACGTGATTTTCTTTAATGCATCTTTTCTCGTGAGAGAATTTGAGGTGAAAGCCCTTTATTAGTGCATCTTTCTCACCGTAGAGAGAATTTGAGGTGAAAGCCCTTGTTTCCGCACCTACGAGAGTAGCCATGGTGGATGTCATGTTGAGGTGACTCCACTGACAGCATCCGCGTTGAGACTTCAGTGATTTACCTTGTACTTTATTTATCCACCCTCTAGGAGTAGCCATGGTGGACGTCATGATGAGATGACGACATCACGTTGAGTGACTCCGTGATGGGCACTTGTGCACATGTTTTTTCCATACATGGGAGTAGCCATGATGGACGCTATCACGTTGAGTGACTCTGTGATGAGCTCTTTCCACATATGGGTGTAGCCATTGTGGGTGTCATGTTGAGAGACTCCATGACATTGGATAGCTGGAAGTATTCCTCCCTAGCTGAGAGGGAGTGTTAATGTTTACAGCGTCGGGCCTCTTACTTCCAACCACGACCTTGTATCAAAGCAATAAATAAAATTAATTTATTGGAGACATCACTAGTGAAGAGGCGCTTCAATTGGGAATAAATAATATTTATTTATTGTTAATCGAAATTGTATGAGGCCAACTTCATATTGTTCGCCACCCTTCATGAGTTACATCTCTTCATTTTGAAGGCTGCCATTGCATCTAGAAGAGGCACAATGGTTTGAAGATCTCCCTTTCAATTTGTATATAAGGAGGCTCAAGTTTCTCATTCATCATCATCTTACAATCATTCAAGAAAGTGTGAATTTACCTACAGCCAAGTTCGAGATTGGAGTGCATCATTATAGAGATCGAAGTAATTCTTCTAGAAGGCCGAATTTATCATCAAGAAAGAGCGATATTATTATCAAGAGGTTGCATCAAGTTTGGTACTGATATTTGGCCTTGTGATCAGCCTCATTGTAAAGAGAATTGTTGATTATTATTCAATATATAAGTGATATATTGTTGCTGGGTTTTCCTCCCTCAAGTTGGAGGGTTTTCCCAGGGTATATGCTGTGTCAAATTGTGTGAAATTGTTTGAATTCTGCTTATTTAATTTCTGATCCTAAAACTACGTACCAGCAGCAAATATCTTTAGTTTCGGTCCTATATCTGATCTTCCTTCTATTTCAGACTTGCAAAGTTTCATTTGATGTGCTTGGGTGTGTGAAGAGAAGCGTTGAAGAGGTGTTTCAGTTCTAGTTGGTGTTTGGGTGCTTCCGGATATTGCTTACAACAGTTGTAGTGTGTTTTCAGTAAGTAACAATTCTGTTTTGACAGTGAGACAGCAGCAACAAATTACTATTAGACCTCTTCAACCTCTTGTACAATCTTACAGAGGTATACTTCTTGTTGAGCACTTGAATTCACTGATTATCTATGATTATTCAGTATTGTGGATCATTGCCGCAGTTAGTGATGATTTTGTAATGCATTGTTATATTGTAATACCCTAGATGGTAGTACCGCCAGTGGCCTCAACTTTGCATCTTGTTGTAATGTCACTCACCATTGAATAAGTGGAAGTGATTGTAACGGTTGTAATTGCACTCACCACTAAATAACTGGAAGTGGCTGTGACTGTTGTAATTGCACTCACCACTAAATAAGTGGAAACGGTTTTGGCTGTTATAATTGCACTCACCACTGAATAAGAGTGGAGGTGACTGTGTTATGTAATTGCACACTCTGCTGAATAAGCTAAAAGTGTATGTGCTCATTGCAAATGAACACTCTACTGCAAAAGCGAGAAGTTTATGTGCTCATTGTAACTGCACAATCCGTTGAATAAGTGTAGAAGTGTTTTCCTTTCAGTTCTTGCATAGCACACTCCACTAAAGGAGTGAAGTTTTGGCCGGCTCTGTTGTTTAGTGTTTTCTCTTTCAATATTGTTGCATTTTAGATAGTTGGTGTGATCTTATACACCATAAGCTCTCACTCCGTCCATCTTGGGAATTGGGTGATCAGAAAGTTATAAGGGCATTGCACTGTAACTCATTTCAGTTGAAAATGTTTCAAAATAAAATTAGAGTGGTTATTACAACGCAGCTGTGAATAGCAACTACAGGACAAAGGAAAACTTACACTTTAGCCAACATTGATTCCAACAGCTACCAAACAGGATCAGAGGTGCTGATAAGTTGAGAGGGTTCGAATATGACAGAGTCAAAAACAAAATGGTTGTCGCAAGAGGAAAAAAAATATATTGAAGAGAGAGAAATCACAGAAGTTTTTGAGGAGTTATGACTCTTGGAGAAATAATCTATTTAAGAGAGACCAAGCAAGGAGAAGGGGAAACATTGAGAAAATATTAATTATTGGACTTCTTCTCCTTATGGAGCATGGAACTTCAGTTCAATTAGTATAAGGATGAAACCCCACTAGGTCTGGAATTAGAGGACAAAAAAACCTCTGATATCCATTACTGGATTAGTGGACAAAACCCCCCTAGTTCAGAATTGAGCAAGCTCACCTAGGGATTGCCTATGAGTTTTGTGTAACAGGCAGATTGATATTATTCAACAATCCTATGCCCAGCAATTCTATACAAATTTATTGGAAGGCTGGTTGATCATGTTATCCCTTGTGCAGGAGTCAAAGTACAGTTTATGTTGGTTTATGGTTCGAATTCCAACCTGCAGGACAACAATTGAGTTTGATATCAAATCCAGCCAAGGGAAAGTTTTAAAAAGGGTCATGACTCTCACTCTCATCCATGCATCACAAGATTCCTAACTCTTATTACACATAAAAGACAAGCAACATATTATTGTGCAGCAACCAATAAATCAACAATAGATTTAAGTCAAATTGCTGTTAGGCAGCAAACATACAACCACAAGACAGATCAGTGATTCATCCTTGAGGAGAAGGATTGAGGGTTTTCAGGAACCTAATCCCTTTTCTACCAATAGAGACTCATCCAAGCAAGCTGTGATTCAATCAAAATTCATATCTGTGCTTAATATATAGCAAGTTTGGATACAAGGCAAAACTAGTAAGGCTCATAACTTAAATGAATTAATAATGAAACAAATTTGCTTTCAATTGCCTATTGATTTTAAGCACAATTACACATACTATTGGTAATAATAGCCTGGTGAATTTTGCAACTTAGATAAAGTAAAGGATATAAAACACATTGTTTTGAAATGCTGTGTAATGTCCCCATTTACGACGTCCACTTTCAGTTTGGGTTGATTCTGATACACTTACTCTTTTTAGTAAGTGCTATTTTTAGCAAGGGATCTAGTACTGCGCTTCAATCCTTGGTGAGCCTTATCGAGTGCCTCTGTTTCTCTCTGGCTCAAGTTTTAGGGCGCAATTTACTATTTTTTGGACTTTCTATAAATAGTAAGTCAATTCGGGTTAGCCAGACCTGGTCAGGATGGTCTCAGCAACACATATTTAGTCAATACAAAGTTACTAAGGTTGAATCATTAAAATATTTGAATAATGTTTCGAAAAGTGAGCTTTAATAAAGTACCTTTATATTTTAATGTTGAGGGGTCATAAGGGGACATGTTTGTACCATGATGCCTATTGCAATGACTTAAAGTCATTTTAAAGAGCTTCAAAGGTAATTTATAATGCACTTTATTGGGGGATGCCTAAGGTGAGAACGGAGTTAATTTTTAATAAAGCTAATGTTGAAACAAAGAGCAAAGTGAAAAAGGCGTTGGTTTTAGGGTTGAGGTTTGCCCTAATTTGTAGTTTCTCATAAAAGTTCATTTTGGAGGCTTATTTTTGTTAATTTTCAGATAAGAAATGCAAATAAGCAGAAAAACACAACACAGAGTAGATAACACAGCAATTTATCCTGGGAAAACCCTTCTACACAAGGGAAAAACCCAGCAGGAAATTATTCTCTTATAAATCAGAAATAATAGTGCAAAAGTTGCACTCATAATCAGGCCCTAGAAAGGCCGAATATCATACAATAGACCAGCACTTGAGGATAGTGTGAATTCCTTAGATACAAAGAATATCAACTCTTCTTCTTGAAGCGAATCTGCTCCTCTTGAATGCGAATATGTTGCTGAAGGAAATCGAATTGAGAATGGAATGAATTGATTGAATAAAGTGGAGACTCCATCTCCAATATATACAAGACTTAGGCGAGCTCTCCTCTTGAGCCGACCTAGGCAATATAATATTTGTTTTATAATTGATAGGCCGACTTGCCTTGAATAATTATTCTTAGGGAAATACCTCCTGCTGCTACAAAACACTAACACTCCCTCTTAGCTAGGGAGGTATTCTCAACATGACGTCCACAATGACTACACCCAATTGTGGAAAACACAACTCAGTCTCAGAGATGTGATCTTGTACAAGGGCTTTCACCTCATATTTCTCAGTCTCAGAGACATATACACTACAAGGGCTTTCACCTCATATTTCTCCATCTCAGAGAAATATACACTACAAGGGCTTTCACCTCATATTTCTTCGTCTCAGAGAAATATACACTACAAGGGCTTTCACCTCATATTTCTCTGTCTCAGAGAAATATACATTACAATAGATCTTAATGATGCTGTGACTCCCTCTCAGTGAGGGCGTCATTTTCCACATCCTTTGTAGCCTTTGTTGGTTTGTCAAACTCCCTCTGAATGTCATTTCCATCTCCATGAAGTATCCTTCAGATCTCTTGAAGGTTTCCTCCTCTTTGAGGTAACTGGTCGTAATGACAATCTATATAGGTTCTCCTAACGAATGCCAATCACACGAGCTGAATTTATGTTGGAGTTCTTCAGCCATGCAAGAACCTTTCCTTCAAAGAAGGCAACCTTGTACCCTTTGTCCTCCAAGGCTGAAATGGAGACAAGGTTCCTTTTGATCCCAAGTACGAACAATACATCACTCAATTGAAGAGGGATACCTGAGTCTAAAATTTGGAAGAGCTGACTGACTCCTTTACGGCACTAGCATCATCTCAATTATAACACATGAAATTAGACTCTTTCTGGCCTGCTAGCATCATCTCAATTATAACACAATAAATTAAACTTTTTTCTTCGGATAACATTAAAGAAGGAATAAAAAGGTTGGCAATGGGTAAAGCTCGTGACATAGATTGTTTACAGGCAGAACACTTAAAATGGGGATTGGAGGCTCTCACGCCTCATATTAAAAAAATATTCAATGAGGTCCTTCAATATGGGTTTCTAGCAAATTGGACGACTAGTGTTGTCATCCCCCTGCTCAAAGGTGGTGACATCAACAACCCTTCAAATTACCGCACTATAATGATCAACCCTCTTTTTGGTAAACTTTTTGGGAGCATGATAGAAAAGTGGATCAGTGTTTGGGCAGAAAAGGAGGGAAAGCGCGCAAAAGGGCAAGCGGGCTTTAGGCCAAAACATTCTACTATTGATCATTGCATGACTCTTAGACACTTGATCGAGAAAGTCTGGGATAAACAAGGAGAGGAGGTTTTTTGCTGCTTTGTTGACTTTAGGAAAGCTTTTGATACGGTTTCTAGGAGCAAATTATGGAGTAGGATGGAAGAATTGGAAATTCCAATACACTATAGAGCTGCTGTCCATAGGCTATATGAACAGGTTTGGGCCAAAATTCGAACCAAACAAGGATTTTCAGAATGTTTTGGAAGCGATATCAGGGTCAAGCAGGGATGCCCTTTATCCCCTACATTATTTGGGATATACATTGACAAATTAGATGAGTGGATCGATAAGTTTGGTGGGGGAGGGGTCTACTTGACCAATTGTGTTATAAAGTTGCTTTTATATGTGGATGATCTTGTCTTAATGGAAAAAATAACACAAGATTTGAAGGAACACTTAAAAGTACTAGAGCTCTTTTGTCATCAGGTGGAGATGCAAGTGAACACTACCAAAACTAAGGTCATGATCTTTACCTTGAAGAGAAAGAAGGTTCATAGGGAATTTGTTTTTGAAGGCAGCCCCTTGCAGGTGGTCAATGAATATAAGTATCTTGGCCTTGATTTCCACAACAAACTCAGTTGGGAAACATGTAGAGCAAAGAGGATACAAGGGGGATGGAAAGCTTTGCACTCATTGCAAAATAGATGCAGAAGGGCCGAGTTATGGGATTGGAAGACAAAGAAAACTCTTTTTGGGCTTTTAGTTGTTCCAGTGGTACTATATGGATGTGAAGTTTGGGGTAGCAACACCTCAGCAAAAAAGTGGAGACAAATAGAGAGATTACAAAAACATTTAATCACACATAGTCTCAGGATTAAATCTCCTGTCCCTTACGAGATTGTTCTAGCTGAGGCCGGGGCTTTCCCTGTTGAAGCGTCTGCTATGTTTCGGTTGCTAAGCTATCTAAGAAGACTAGATAACATGGAGACTCATCGCTGGCCAAAATGGCAGCAAATGAAAAATTAGATAGAAGAAAGAGCACGTGGATGAAACAGAATATCAAATGGATGAGCAAGTGGGGTATTAGCATAAGTGAGTGTCCAAATGCCAATAGGGAAATAAAAAGGTATGTGCAAGGAAAGTTCAAAGAAAGCATGTGGAAAGGGCCACTTGGGAGGAAGGAATACTATGTCAAACATTTTAACCCTACGCATGACCACACACAAAAGACCTACATCGGAATGGAAATAAAATGGAAAGCGAAAATGTTGATAGCTCAGATTAGAACAAGTTCGCACCAGCTTAGATGTGAGACCGGAAGGTGGATGATACCTAAAGAGGAGTGGGCAGACAAAAGGTGTAGATATTGCACTCAAAAAGTGGTTGAGACAGAATGGCACTACATCAGGGAATGTTCCGCTTACAAGGACATTCGGATCAATTATACTGAGACATTAAAAGGGAACAACTTGGGTGATCTGTTTGAAGAAGAGAAGATAATAGGGTTTGCAGATTTTCTAGTCAAGATACAGAGCAGAAGATCCAAGATGCAGAAAGAAAAAGAAACATAGGTTTTGTACTACGGGGTTCCGCGTCTCTTAGCTATCTGTGAGTCCCATAGGCTGCTTGTACCAAATTATGGGCGTGATTAATAACATTCATTCATTCATTCTCTACTAAGTCTATAAGATGCTCTTTGTACCCTGTAATGTGACGTGAAGCACCACTATCTATCAACCAAGTATCACTATCAGATTGTACATTACTTGAAAGAGCGGAGATGAATAGGAATCCTTCTAAATCAACTTTAGAATGACTTGACTCCTTTTGATGTGTCTCTATGTCAATTTCTGCAGTAGAAACATGCTGCGATAACTTTAATTTACAGTCCCGAGCATAGTGTCCATACTTGTCACACCTGTAACATTGAATATGAGAAAGATCCTTCCTTTTCGATTCTGGAACAGAATCTGTTTTTCTGTCTCGATTTCTCTTGAAGGTGCCTCTTTTTCTAGTAGCATGTGTAACAAGTACTTGACTTTCTTCATTATGGGAGTTTAGCCCATTTCCTCTTGCTTCCAATCTGGTTTCTTCTTGAATACAGTCAACTCGAAGGTGATCAAACTTGGGCAACTAGGATCTCCCACTGATGCTCTGAATGAAAGGTTCCCAAGATTGGGGAAGACCATTTAGTGCCAACATAACAAGATCTTTGTCTGCAATTATATCCTCAATAGTGCTCAACTGATCTCTCAAATCAAAAAAATTCATAATGAATGAAATGACTGAATCTTCTTTAGCCATTTTTACATGGTGAAGCTGTTGTCTCAAAGCAAGGGCTCTGCCGGTATTGTTGATCTCATACAGTCCTTTTAGAGTATCAAACATTTCTTTAGCTGTCTTCATCTTGGAGATGATCGGTACTAGGTGATCCATCACAGAGTCTATCATGATTTTTCTAGCCTTCGTACTATTTTTCTTCCACTAGATTTTCTCTGTGTCTTCATACGGCTCAGGCATCTCATTTTCTACGAATTCTAGAAGATCATTCTCCTCTAAGGCAATGAGTACCCTAGATTTCCAAGAGTTGAAGAGTTGAAGTTTGAAGCTCCATCAAGCCTATCTTCTACCTTGACACCGATCACCATCTTCTTTTTCTAAGTACCCTAGGTTTCTGTTGTAGATTTGCTCCTCCAAATATCTGATTTTAGATCTACACAAATTCACCTTCAAAGTTTGCCCTTAGGTCTGCAATAATTAGCCTTCAAGGTCTGCCCTTAGGTCTGCAATAATTCGCCTTCTAGGTCTACCCTTAGGTCTGCAATAATTCGCCATCAATTTGCTCAAAATATTCACTTTAGATCTGCATCTAAAGTCTGCTTCAAATTTGCTCCAAATGGGAATGATATTCAATGAAAAGATGCTTAGTCAAATCTGATCAAATATTCCTGAACCCGCTCCAATACCATGTTAATTTTGAGTTCAGAAATGCAAATAAGCAAAAAAACACAACATAGAGTAGACAACACAGCAATTTATCCTGGGAAAACTCTTCTACACAAGGGAAAAAACCAGCAGCAAATTATACTCTTATAAATCAGAAATAATAGTGTAGAAGTTGCACTCAAAATCAGGCCCTAGAAAGGCCGAATATCATACAATAGACCAGCACTTGAAGATAGTGTGAATTCCTTAGATACAAAGAATATCAACTCTTCTTCTTGAAGCAAATCTGCTCCTCTTGAATGCGAATTTGCTGCTGAAGGAAATCGAATTGAGAATGGAATGAATTGATTGAATAAAGTGGAGACTCCATCTCCAATATATACAAGAGTTAGGCAAGCTCTCATCTTGAGCCGACCTAGGCAACATAATATTTGTTTTATAATTGATAGGCCGACTTGCCTTGAATAATTATTCTTAGAGAAATACCTCCCACCACTACAAAACACTAACAATTTTTCATGGATGAGCTTATCGACAAAGGGAGATGCTGCTGGTATTGTACCAGGAGGTCTGAAGAACAAGTTTGAGGACAAAAAACCCTCAGATTCGAAGACCAGTTTTGGCAGTGAAAGACCTACTCAGGCTGGTGAAGGGGTGATTTCATTCAGAGGTCACCATTTGAGCTTCAAAGTTGCAGATTACAGATTTAGAGATGAAGATGTTTGATCATTTTTTATGCTGGGTTTGTGTGATTTTGGCTTGTGAAGGTACTGCGTCGATTGGCGAGAGTTAAGATACATTTTGGTGATGATTTTCATGATTTTTGGGCACTTTGGTTTTAGGACTTGAACTCACATTTTTGCTCATATCTTGGAGAAGAATTTAAATATTGAAGTGGGTGTTGGCTTAATGAAAGACCCTTTTCTAGGCATCTCTTTCAAGCACAAGACTGAATTTTTTGGTGGAGAAAATGAATTTTAAGGACAGATTGAACCTCTCTCAGGGGCAGCCATGTTGTTGAGAAGAAACTCATTTTTTGATGCTGGTTTGTCCTTTTCAGTCACCATTAAAAGTCTTTTCCTTCACTGTTCTTGGTGTTGGGAAAAGAGGAGAATATTGGTGAAATGCTTGAAGCTGTACGTGGTTTTGAAGAGGTTCATATGATGCTGTTATACCCCTTTTTACCAGGTCGAGTTCCTCCAGGAGGGACGGCTTTGTGGGAGTGAAGGACTGATTTTCTTAATGGTAAAGTGCTTTCAGTTAAGCCATTGGAGACTTAACAACAGGTTTGGGAGCGTGAATGTCAAAGGAAAAAAGATCTTTTAATGTTGCTGGTCAATGGCCTTTGAAGGGGAGACTATCAGCATGCAGCTGTCATGCTTCTTACCAGGTCTGACGGCTCATTTATCTGCTGATAGAAATGTTGTAAATTTGCTCTTTAAATACTCAATTAAAATCTGATTATTGTAGTGATTGAAAGTTATTTCCACCAAGCACTTATATGTTTCATTTGCTTGCTTATATATATATATATATATATATATATCATTTGGTATCATTTTATAGTGTATGGCATGTGAGAAATACAACCAAACAAACCTGAAACAAACTCAGAAAACTACTTACAGCAGTTGGAAAGAAACAGGGAAAAAACAAAAAAAATATTGGGGGTTGTTTATTACATGCTGGCTATGTAATGTTATTGAGCACAATTAAATAGATGACATTTGCAATAATAGACTAGTTAAGTTTGCAACTTAATTGGAGGAAATAATGAAACATATTTTTGTTTTGAATCACTTACTATATAAGATACAATTGCAGAGACGTTTGCAGTCTTAACATAATATATGAATTCTTAAATCAAAACAATCAAAAAAAACTTGATAATTTATTTCCTTTAAAAATGGAATGTCAAAGAACCAATCTTCTTAACAAATAATTAAAATTTAAGTTCATTTTTTTATGCTACTAGCTAGTAAGCACACCTAATGAACATATGAGACTGCCCTTTTGGGAACAAGGAATTTTTTCCACTTTACCAAACATACTGTTCAAATTTTGAACCCCTTTGTTTTCAACTTCTTGATTAAGCTCAAGAATAAATCCTTCTACACCGGGAGAACTTCAATAGGTCCTCTATACCAATTTGACCTAAAGGACATTATAGGTCATCTCATCTCAAGATTATATACCTATTTTTTTTGGTTTCTGTTGCAGGCAAATGTCTCATGACAAATTTTCACTTTACCCTATAGATATTCATATAGTTCAAATTTTGTATCTTTTTGGACTTCAACCTCGTAACCAACTTCAAGACTTCAACCTCGTAACCAACCTCAAGAATAAACCTCACAACGAAGCTTGAGAGTAAACCAGGCCACCTCAAACCATCTACACCAGAAGAACCTTGGCAGATCCTAGGAATTTGGCCTAAAGGCATTAAGTTTTGTCTCATCTCAAATACCAACCCTAATTTTATGGTTTCAGTCTTTCAGACATAGGCGATGCTTTAAGCACTCTCACCAGAAAACAGAAAGCTATCAAGCAACTACTCTCCTGAGATTTTAAATTGACAAGAAAATGACAATGGAATTCAATCGATATTTGTTCACTATCATTGGAATGGACATTGTCTGGCTGATTTCATTCGCGACATTTTGTTACAGCATCTATTTTTTAAGTTTAAAAAATACATTTGGTTACACAATCTGTTGGGTTTTAAAAATGCAATCTTTTCTTCAGGATCAGTAGATGCAATATAGTCCCAAATTGAGGCTCCCAAGATCCCACAACAGCTAAGGCATTAATGATTGAACAAAACTGTCATTAAGGTCATAGTGTGCATTAACGATGACAGGGGCATAGTGTGATGGTTAAGGTATGATGATGTTTCAGAGGCTAGCCAGGTTCAAACACCCACTAGGCAGGTGCACTTGGGGGCTTGACCCAATCCCTAATTAAGACTCCCAAAATGCTGCAACAAATAATGCATTAATAATTGAACAAAAATATGGTTAAGGGCATAGTGTGATGGTTAAGGTATGGCATTGTTTCAGTGGCTACCCAGATTCAAACGCCCGCTGGGCAGGTACACTTGCGAGTTTGGTGCACTCACTGGACCACTCTGCTCATGAGTTTGGATTCAGTGACTACACTCAATTTGCCAATTAAAAGAATAATTGAACTAAAAATGAAAATATTGTTATGTTAATCTCTTACCTTGGTGTCAGGGTCTATACAGGGCGTCAAATAAACGTCGATTTCTCTCACAACTTTGTCTTCCACGGCATCACCAAGTACAGGCGACATTGGCTCATCTTTAACTCCAACCTCCTCCTCCATCTTCACCTCCATGCCCTCCTCCAATTTGACCTCCATGTCCACATCTTTAACTTCAAAATCTTGTATCTCTTCGTTCTTCGCCGCATCCTTCGTGACAGTGTCCCCGTCATTAACCGCCAAAATTTCATCTTTGTCAGGCACTTCCTGTTTTACAGTCACAGTTGGCGCCTCCAATTTTGGTGCAACAGTTTTAGTATCTTCCTTCTCCTTCTCTTTTTTGACCTTGGAAGATGCAGATGGCTTTTGCGCTGCATTTCTGATCTTAAGTTTGGGCTGGAATTTAGGCTTGGGTGCGGGAACATTGACCTCAACCTTCGGCTGCTTAAACACATCAAACGAAGCTGCAGACAAGCCCCCGAACGGCGAAATGTCATCTTTACTCTCCTTCTTCGCATCGTCATCGCCCATGGTCGTGAATAATATAAGCGTTTCACTCTTTGCTAGGGCACAGGCCTTGTCCACAGGCCTCTTCAAAAGAAACACAGAAAAAAAATTCTTTGTGGTAGAAAGATGTGCAAGCTTAATGGTGGCTCCCGAGGAGCTTCACCAAACATACAGAATGGCTATCGACCAGCTTTCGATCTGGCAGACCTTTGCAACCCTATTAGAAGAATTTGTAAGGTTTAGTCGATTATCCTGAGATTTTGTTGTGGACGGTGTGGTTAAATCTTAAATTTGCTACTACGACGTTGTGAGCTCGAATCGTGCTAACGATCTGGTCCTTGTCTCTTCTTGTTTGACATTAGGTACACTAGAGACATTTAGGTTTGAGCTTACCCTAGAATACTTTTTTGTTGAATAGGAGATTTCATTTTTATTTTTATTTTTTTTGTTTAAAGAGGGATTTGGCATTTCTCTCACAAATTTAGAAGATTTTGCTATTAAATTTACAATCATGGGCTCATCTCTTTAAAAATGCTCTTAAAAAATTCTACAAATATTTCTTTCACAAAGTTAAATATTTTAGGACGCTCCCTTTCATGGAACCACAATCTAACTTATCACAAAATCACAATAAAGCAATTACAATTCAAGAACCCAACAACAACTACTATAGAAATGTTAAGTTACCAAACACATCCACACACTTTTATTCTAAGAAGGCTCCAAACAACCTCCACAAATCATAGATGAAGCATGCATGCAATTGTCTCCATCCAAAAAACCTAAATAATAATCTCTTCACATATTTATAAAACCATAATTTTTATTAACATGTAAACCCCATGAAACCATTCATACAAATCTAAATCCATTTAAACATTTGGAAACCCACAAATATAAAATAACTAAATCTATAATACTAAAATAATGAAATATCATTAGGGGCTTCTAAATGTAAAAACTTTCTTTAAAATCAATACAATCTTGTCTTACTAATCAAATATATATATATCAAAAATAAGCATAGCTACATATTTTAACGAAAAAAGTTATAAAACTCACAAATCCAAACAACATGAATCTATAACCTGCAAGTACAGATATCTAAAAGAAACATTGAGTTGTCCAAAAACTCTAGACCACCAAAAATGCAACTCCACAACCTCCACCGAGTACATTCAAACAAGGAAATTGAGTTGTTTAGGAGCTTATAGGTCGCCAAAAGATTAACTCCACTACATGTACCCAAGGGCTAAACATCTAGTGCTTCCACCTAACTAGGGACTAAAACCATGAACCCAATGTGAGCAAGCATGATGGTAGTCAATACAATTGATGCTCTCCCATGTGACCAAGGAGCTAAAGAATAATACTGAAATAAACACTCTTCCACTACAAATGATCATAGGATAAAGGAACACAACCACCATGACAAAGTAGTCTCATATTGTTGAGAAAGAGCTCTAATTAATAACCATGCAACGCGGCAGTCAAAGCTCAAAGATCTTCCACCTCAGAGCACCTAAAACAATGTTTTGTTATATTGAACTTCTCTATCATTCTATAAGTGATTGTCATACTATTTCTTGAAAAAACACACCAAATCCATTGTAAAATACCAATCAAACAAGGATCAATGGTCAACCAAGTCCTTCCTACAAATTTCCACAAGCTTACTAGGCTAGAAAATAAAAACAAAGAAATGCCTAAAACTCAAACTACCATGGATTCATCACATGTAAACCACATGCAAGTACATGCAATGCATATGCAAACACATGCAACCCATGGAACCACCTCAACATACTAAATGTAAGGAAATATGTTCATTAACCTCTTAGCAACTAAACTCAAAACTAAGCTTAAATTCTCAACATGCAAGTAATTCCACATTGATCCTATGAGGAGAATATTACAAGGTAAAAGCACAAACATGTATCACACTTTCAACCAACTAAATAGTTTCGAGCAAAACGGTTTTGCCCTAAACAGTTTCAAGCAAATTTCACCTGAAACTATGTGGCACATAAAGTTTTAGGTGAAATCCTTTCGGCTGGAACAACAAAACAAAAAAAATTCCTTTGTTGATTTAAAATCCAATTTAATTTGCATGTACATTTTTTACTGAAAGGGTTTTGATCAAAACACTTTCACATGAAATTGTCTATGTGACATCCTTATTGGTAGCCGGCTCATTTTTTTTTAGAAAATTTTGAAATTGTTCACTTGAATATGACATTTCTTCAATTAGAATTTTCTTTTTCAAAAAACTAAAAATACCCTTTTGTAGATCTTGAAGTTGAGAATCCAATATATAATTTTTTTGATATTTTGATTAGTTTTAATATTTTTTTTAAATAATGCAAGTAGGTTGTTAAAATAAAAAATGAAGTTGATTAGAAATTAAAAAAATACTAAAACATATTAAAAAAAATTGAAAAATATATAGTGCACTAGGGGAGAGAATCCTCTCCAAAAGGATATAATTTGTTTTTTGAAAATGATAAAAAAAACTAGACAATAGTTGACGTAAAATGAAAACTATCTATTTTTTTCTTGATGTCAACTCAACGTCACTTTTTCCCGAAATTTTTAGAAATTCAAAATTTGCTCTTAAATTTTAAAAAATATGAAAACAATTTTTTAAAATTTTAAAAAATGACAACAATAAACTTCATCAAAAGTTCTACATTTCATTAGTATACATCATTTTGAAATTGAAAACATAAATAACACTTTTATGTGGTTGAAGTTGAGAATTTTTGTTCATGTTGGTTGATTC
>VDFB02125547.1:0-12163 GCA_007258455.2 Sequoia sempervirens | reverse complement strand
TAAGACATCTAAGGAGTGTACCATCAAGACCACGTCGATAAAGGATATTGGCAATTAAGGTATAACAGGATGATTGATGAATGAAATTCCATTTTTGGTTGCGGGATAAATCCGAAGGTAAGATATTATCTTTCAAATAAGTATAAGTCTTGCCATATAAAGGTGAATCAGAATCGGTTAAATGACATATGACTTGGGTTTCAGGATTATCATAGGTGGGAGAAAACAATTGTTCCACCAAGAATTCATACTTAGTTTGATCTTCTGAGAGTTGTAATAAGGAAGCAATGGTAGCCATTGCATCTGCAACTTTATTTTCAATCCTTGATATTTGTGCGAACTTAATAGACACAAAATAATTTTTATAATCATCCACCATATTCTTGTAGGGTAACAACTTATCATCTTTGGTTTGATAGTCATCATTAATTTGATTAATGACAAGTCGTGAATCACCGTAGACTTCCAGCTCTGTAATCCGCCATTCCAAAGCTATTTTCAATCCTATGAGCAATGCCTCATATTCAGCTATGTTATTTGTGCAAGGAAACATCAACCGATATGATCGTGAAATGGTATGTCCTTTAGGTGTAACAAAAATAATCCCTGCCCCCAAGCCATATTGTGTATAAGATCCATCAAAGTACAATGTCCATGATTTTTGAATTGTTGCTGTGAAGACATCTGCATCAGGAAACTCAATGTGCATTGGATTTTCTTCTTGTAAAGGTGCTTCAGCCAACTGATCTGCAATGACCTGTCCTTTAATAGCTTTTTGATCTACATAGTGAATGTCAAACTCACTTAAGATCATTACCCATTTTGCAAGTCTTCCTGTTAAAGTAGCTCTGCTTAATAAGTATTTTAATGGATCAATCTTTGTTATCAGCTTAACTGTATGAGCCAACATATAATGTTGCCACTTTTGAGAAGCAAATACCACTGCAAGGAAAGCTTTTTCAATGAAAGTGTAGTTTAACTCATGTCTTGTTAAGGTTCTGCTAATATAATATATGGCCCTTTCCTTACCTGCAGAATCTTCTTGTGCTAGCAATGCTCCCAAAGATACTTCTGTTGCTGAAATATAGAGTATAAGTGGCTCTCCTGGAATAGGTGGAATTAAAACTGGTGGATGTGTAAGATATTGCTTGATTTGATTGAATGCTGCTTCACATTTGTCATCCCATTTGAATGGGACATTTTTATGCAATAAATGTGTAAATGGCAATCTTTTGTCTGCCAGTTGAGCTATAAACCTTCTGATAGACTGTAATCTTCCTTGCAATGATCGGTTGAATTTGGATATTTCCGGGCTGGTGGGGGTATGTCCAATAGCTCCTAATTTTTAGATCAACCTTTTCTCAAATAAATGCATCCTTAGGAAAGTTTCTTCTGATAACAAATCGAAGATACATTTCTTTGGATTTAGTCAACATTTTCATTCCGATAAAGATTTTGATAAAATTTGTGTTCTTCTCGTGGTATGGAGATTTTGGCAAGTAAGTCATCAAATCGCGACCTTCCAGCCAGAAATGTATATCATGTCATGAAAAATTAAGCCGTCATTGCTCTTTGATAAGTGGTTCCCAAAGATTCTTTAACCTAAATGGCATTACATTCTAGCAATAGGTACCCCAAGGGCATGTAAACATTATTTTATCTTGATCTTCTGGTGCAATTTTTATCTGGTTGTATCCTGAAAATCCATCCATTAATGAATACATCGCATGGCCAGCAGTTAAATCAACAATAATATCTATGTTGGGCAAAGGAAAGTCATCTTTGGGACAAGCCTTATTTAAATCTCTAAAACCTGTACAAACTCTAATCCTTCCATCTGTCTTTGAAATAGGTACAATATTGGAAATCCATTCTGCATAATCAATAGTTCAAATGAATCCAACATCCAAAAGCTTCTTTAATTCTTCTTTGACCAGTAACACAACATGTGGATGCATTTTTCTGAGCTTTTGCTTCATAGGTTTTGCCCTTGGTTGAATAGATAAATGATGCATTATCAAATTAGATCTAACCCCTCGCATATCGTCCTAACCTAGGACTTCTTCAATCGGCACGATGCTGTAAGCTGCAAACTTTTGGTTAAGCTCATACTTATGTTGATTGATTATGTTGGTTCGATCAAAATAGAAGATCTTTCATGATAATACTTGGGAAGAGTGTCAAGTTTCTCATCCTTTAGTGCCTCAGAAAGGTTTTCACTATCAGATTCGCTCTTTATTTTTCTCTTTTGTTGATCTATCACTGCCATTGTTCAGTTTTCACCAATAGATCCATCTTTTATTTTATTTATTTTGCAGCTAAGAGACTTGACACCCTCCTTATCATGAGTATGAAATTCTTGAATGAAACAATTGTTTTCTTCATTTGAGGAACAAAGGAAATTTATAATGTCCTCGTCATCATTGAATGTAGGAATATGGATAGGTGCATCAATGTCCCAATCAATAAGTTCTGGATAAACTAAAGGCATAGGATCATTAGGTTGGGTAAGGTCTTGAATTGTCAAAGTCATGATATGGTTATCATCCCCATGGTAGACAAGGTCTATGCATTTGTCTTTTCCTATTGATTGGTCAATCTCATAGAATCCCATCTCATCCTCACTTGAGTCAGTGATCGCTTGTAAAAACATAATCATGGAGGCCTTTGAGCCTTCCTGAAAAGCGTGAGAACAGCATATTTGTGTGTATGGTATCAACTTGTTTGTCTCCAAAATTCAAATGGTGTCCCATTCAAGTATTCCACAATAGAATCAGATCTCCAACTATTTTGTACCAGAAAACTGGAATTCATGAGGTATTATCCGACACCAATCCTTTCTTTTTCATGCTGACCGTGCTCGCCGTGAAGTAGATTCTTCTTTATCTTTACCATATCCAAGTCCTGTTTTATCACTTGAATGCTTTGAAATAGGTTGAATTGGTTCCACAATTCCTTCTCTTCTTTTCCCTATAGGACCATTTCCTTCATAGCCCATCTTTTGCATGATAGCGTACCCCTTACCATATTGTTCTTTAGGTAACTTAATGTGTAAGAGAGAGTCATCTTCATCTTTGTATAGCCAACTTAGGATGTCCCTGTCTTCAGCTTCTTCTTCAGTGGTATTAGCTCTAATGAATTTTCCATCAAACTTTGTGATTGGCACAAAAGCTTGAGATGTAGAAGCTGTTGCAATCTTTTGATTTGATAAGGTAGGCTGCCCATGTGACCTCGGAGAAGGAGGTAAGGTAGAAAGAGATAGTGAATATTCACCTACCCCTTTGTCTTTAAACTTCAGCTTAGTATCAAGATTCTTTGTCAATTCTTGCAATTGGACTTGTAATTTGGAAGAAGAAACATCAAGAGCTTCCCTATTGTGTGGCACAAAGACATCTTGAGTTACTCGAAGATTTGAACAAGTTTGGGTACTATTGTAATCAGCTTGTATTGTTATTTCTTGTCCATTGTATGGAAACTTGATGCATTGATGATACATTGATGCTATTGCTTGCATATCATGAATCCACAGACGACCCAAAAGTATGTTATAAGAAAGATCTCGATCTAGAACCTGACAAAATGTATTCTTCACAACAGGTCCCACTCTGATAGGCAACAATATCAATCCTTTAGAAGCTCTTTCTTCATCATCATATGTCTTGATAATTATCTTCCTTCGTGGATCAATTTCATTTTCTGATATTCCTAAGGCATTTATTAACTTTAAGGTACAAATATTCAAACCAGCTCCTCCATCTATTAAGACACGTCTAATTCGATGTTTATGGATCATGACTTCAAGATAGAGTGAGGAATTATGTGGATGTGTCATGGAAGCATCATCTTTATTAGAAAATGAAACACAAGTGGGGGAAGACAAATGTCCCACCATGGCTTGAAATTTGTTTACATCTAGATTAGTATCAATAGTTGTATTTACAAGAGCTTCTTCTAAAATATTCTTGTGTATGGGGGATATTTTGAGAAGTTCAAGGATGGAAATTTGAGTTGATGTTTTTCTCAATTGATCAACCAGATTATACTGACTTGGAGGAGAAATAGTTGTTTTAGATGAACTTCCTTTTAGAACAACTTTTGCTTGACCTCTTGTTGTCACATTAACCTATTGATATTCTTGTTTTCCCTTGATTTTGATAACATTTACCCGTTGATCATCTATATAGATGTGACGGATTATATTGTCTTCAACATTATGTATGCTTTTGGCATTTGTATCTGACGTTTCCCCCTTTTGATAGTTGGGTAAAGGATCTTTAAATGCTTGATGATCATCATTGGTATGATGTCCCTCAACTTTAATGGTACCATTGCCAATTAAATCTTGTACTAGATTTTTCAAAGCTTGACAATTGTTCATTCTATGACCTTTACATCGATGATAATTGCAATAATACGAGTCATTCCATGATGGTGGTTTGACTCGTGGCTCATAATCTCTTTGCAGAGGTAAGGTAATAACCTTATTATCAAGAAGTTCCTTGAGAGCAGACTCAAGAGATTGACCCAAAGCAGTAAAATTCCATCGATTTGAAAAAAATGAAGGTCTGGACGGATTTGATGTTTGGGTATTGCCAAGATTATTATTGAAATTACCATGATTTTGATTGGTATCTTGATTGGTCATGCTCTTTTTCTTGGAGGTTTGTCCTTGTTGATTGTTGTTTCCTTGTTGAGTGGTATTTGCTTGTTGATTGTTTCGAGGAGCACTTGATAGATTGAAAACAGATGGTCTTGTTCGTAAATTATTTGCATCCACTATACCATCATTGAAAACATTTTTGTTTCTATTCCAAAACCTTGTTTTATCGTTGTTGTTTTGATTTGATGTACTTGGATTATCAAGTTTTATCACTCCCCTTTTAACCAAGGCCCCTTCAATAGTGATTGCATTTTCAATCAATTTTTCAAAGTTATGAGGACAATGAAGGTTAAGCCTATAGCTTAATTCTTGATCAAGGCTATTGATAAAGATATCCATCTTTTCCTTTTCAGGAATAGGACGAGAATATCGTGCAGATAACCTTCTCCACCTTTGCAAGAACGTAGTGAAGGGTTCTCCTACTTTTTGTTTCACTTTACAAAGATCAAGCATTGTTATCTGGTGTTGAATGTTGTAGGAGTATTGTGATATAAATTGATTTATTAATTCCTCAAAATTTTTGATAGGTGGAGTGATTTTAGAAAGCCACTCCATGGATTGTACACCTAGGCTTCGTGGAAACAATCGCATCAAGTAGGTATCGTCATAGGCGAATTCAAGACTCATGTTTCAAAAATCCCTCACATGGTCAATAGGATCATTTTTTCCATTATACCTATCATACTTAGGAATTTCGCAATGTTTTGGAAATGGGATCATTTGAAGACTCCTATCAAATGGATAAGGAGATATGTCTTCCAAAACATTTCTTTGTTGTACCCCCTTGCATCTCTTTTATTTGCCCTTGTAATTCTTTTATCTGTTGATTAAGAGCACTAAAGTCATTAGGAGGAGTTTCAGGACTCTGTTTAATCCCTTCTATGTCGAAATTGTGAGGTAACTTAGCTCCTTGATTAGCTAATGAAAGAAAGTATCGTTCTAAAATCTTTTCCATAAGAGTATGGAATTGAGGATCTTGTTCTGCTTCTTGAAGCTTTTCTTCAGTTAACTCATCAAGATTAAATGTATCCTCTTCTTTTTCAGTATGGTCTCCCATTTTACTTGTAGTGGTTTCTCCCTCGTCTTTTTCCATTTGTTTTTGAGATCTCGTGAAGACAGGCATAAGTTTTATTCCAAATTCTACTCACTTTTGATCAAAAGAGTGAAATAGTGCAATTTATGTGATATATATGAAAGTCAGGATAGAATGAAGATTCTATGACTTACACAAAATTTCTAATCTTTAGCTTGTGTTGTTCCCTAAGTGGAAGGATGAAAATCCTGTTTAGCGGGAATGTAAGCAAAAGATCAAGAAAAGGATGGTTTTTGCACTTTATGAAGTTTTGATCATAGCTTTGTAAAAGAATAGATTTTATGATGGATGCCTAATGTATTCTAAGTTCTCTATTGCAAAATTTGATTTGGACGAGTAGAATATTCGATTGCAGGTTGGGGAATATAACTGAAACGAATGCATTGACTATGGTTATGTCATTGAGAAAGGGCTCTTCTGAATACAAAGGTTCTATGGCATAATCATCTGAAAGACCTCTAACACAATCATGATACCTATGAAGAAATGTTCTATATTTAAGTAAAACTTTTCGGCTTTGATACAAGAATCGTTGCTTCTTCAATAGTTTCTTGTGGTTGAGAGGTTTCTTTGGCTTCTTAATCCTTTTGAAAATGGATTTCTTTACAAACGTTGTGGATTTCCAATCTCGTAACATGAGATTAATCAATGTGATAGTGAGTGTTTTGGATGATCTTATCTGAATTAGTGTATTGAAAACACATCAAACAATTTGTAAAATGGTTATCTTAAGTCCTATGCTAAACATCAAGTGTATAATCAAAATGTTGTTCAAAAATTGTTTTAATGGGTTTTACACATGATAAGCATTTCAAACAGACTCACTCTTAGTTCTCAAGTAGGTCATCATAGTAATCCAACAACCCACATCTTAGAACTGCGTCGACTCACACAGCCATGTCACTCCCAAAAGGGCGCCCGTGTTTTTGTCTTTTTCAGGTGCGTACTTAGAGTGACGGAAGTAGATACCGAATCCCCTGAGCAAACAATCCGTGGTAGTTATATGGTGAGTATCTTGGTGAGTTTCTTCAGAGCCGTTTCATTTTCCTCTATCTCTAGAGATTTGAAGCTGCTGCTCTAAGATTTTGTGTAAGGTCAACTTCTCCAAATGGCTGCTGTAGAATGAGTTATGCAAAAGGAAATTCTATCCTATATGCTGATGAATGTGAAAATGCTCACGGATATGGATAGGGGCTGTGGATTATGCACAGGGGCTGTAAACGGAAGATGTCATGATTCTATATTGCTATTGCTATGCTATGAAAATACTGTGAATACTATGAATGTTATGAATGCTTATACTACTTGAAATTTGACTATAATTTTCCTGCTTAAAACTTCTATCTCATTTGGAGTACCCGGCAGTCATATTTATAGCTTTTTGTAGGCAAAATCCTGGCTGGCAAGGATCTATGGCTGTGAGATTGTCTGGTAGAATTGAAAGGTGAGAGATGGAGAGGTTGAGAAGAAGATGGAAAGTTGAGAGGTTGGAGAAAAGGATGGATTCACTGTATATATGAAATTGAGTAATCTAAATGAATTAAACAAAACACAAAATGAAACATTAAACCAAAGAAAAACTAAATAAATTGAATTCAAATGAAACAAACAGAGTTTCTTTAGAGCCATTTCATTTTCCTCTATCTCCAAAGATTCGAAGCTGTTGCTCTCAGATTTTGTGTAAGGTCAGCTTCTCCAAATGGCTACTGTAGAATGAGTTATGCAAAAGGAAATTCTATCCTATATGCTGATGAATGTGAAAATGCTCACGGATATGGACAAGGGCTATGGATTATGCACAGGGGCTATAAACAAAAGATGTCATGATTCTATACTGCTATTGCTATGCTATGAAAATACAGTGAATACTATGAATGCTATGAATACTTATACTACTTGCAATTTGACTATAATTTTCTTGCTTAAAACTTCTATATCATTTGGAGTACCCAGCAGTCATATTTATAGCTTTTTGTAGGCATAATCCTGGCTAGCAAGGATCTACGGCTGTGAGATTGTCTAGTAGAATTGAAAGGTGAGAGATGGAGAGGTTGAGAAGAAGATGGAAGAGATTGAGAGGTTGGAGAAAAGGGTGGATTCCTATCTTCAACCCACGGGAACAAGCCTGCATAGAAACAGAGAAAATTAAATTTTTTGTTTTGACTGTTTGCTTCCCGGATGTTGAAGATAATCCCAAATTAAATAAATAAATAAATATATTTAATTTCATTTAATGAATTTTGATTTTTGATTTTAAAAACTATGGAAGATTTAATTAAATATTTTGAGATATTTAATTATGATATGACTTTAGAAGAATATGAAATATTAGAAGAATTAATTAAATATTTTGAGATATTTAATTATGAATAGATATATGAAGAATTTGAAATGATTTAAGAATTAATTAAATATTTTGGAATATTTAATTATGAATGAATATTAGAAGAAAAGAAGAATATTTTAATCTTTATTTGAATAAAATATTCAAACTAAGATTATATGATAATTAATATAAATAAATCGTAATATTTATTTAATTAATTAAGAAATAAATACGAAAAGATGATTAAATAAACTTATTTATTTAATCGAAATGAAATAATGAACAATATAAATAAATTATTTAAATTTATTTATACATAGATAGAATTCAAAGATTTAATTAAATATTAAAAATATTTAATTAATTACCAGACAATGTGATGTGACCATTTTTAGGTGTATACGTTAGTCACGTCCATTCTTTGTCCATGCCTCATATGGTTCAGGAGCTTGAAGTGTATAGAATGGAGGCATGATTGGTGGCCTTCACAAGTAATATACTTGACAATGTGGACAACTACATGCTTCCATGGCTCTAGTAAAGAAGTTCTCTTTGTACCTTGTTTATCCACCACCAATGGAGGGTCACTGGGTTTAGTAAATTTAGCCTTGGCTAAACTTGCATCTTTGGTAGCAGGGTATGGCTTACCATCAACAGGTAAACCTATTACCTCCACAATTATTTCCTTAGTAATGATCACCTCCAACCCTTTTACCATTTCCTTCCACTTAGAGAATTTCTATGCAAATTCATGTGCAATGTCTTCATTGTAGCTATCGAGCTTAAAGAAATAGTCTAGCCATCCACAATTTTTGAATTCTGCCAAAGAAGGTGCATCCTGCATTACCACATTATGAACTATGGGTTCATTCTGAATTAGTTGACCTCCCATTGTTCAGCTTCTCGTAATCAAACAAACACTGCTAAATTTCATTTTTCTACAATCTCTTTCTGAAAACCGCAACTTCTTCCTGCAATTCTTCCTTCAGTCGTGTTGATGCCAATGTCATGTAGCTCACTAAATTAATGTTGCGTGACATTTGAAATTATGACTAGGTAATAAATATTCATTAATGAGGGGTATTATAGAAATAAATGGTGGCAGTTCAGTGACATTTCACACATGTAAGCCATCATTTCAATTTATCATTCAAATTGGATTAGTTTAAATTTGCTAATATGGATGATGCATGGACTTGTGAGTTGATAATCCCCCCCAACCTAATTTACAACATGTGTCCGCATAGGATGGGTAATAATTATGATTGGACAAGGTGGTGTACAATTTCATGCTATGTGAAATATCTACATTTAATTACAGTAATTAAAGAAATGCACTAAAGATAATAAAGATATAACAATTTTTTTTTAACGTACCTAAAATCTTGGAGTATCTTTGCAAAGAATGTGAAGTATCGATTACCTTTTAGAAGTACCGTCAAACAATTGATGCAATGATGATGGAATGGAATGATGACAGAGTTATGGAAGAGAGAGAAGATGGAGATGGATGGATGAATGGGTGAATTAATGAAGAAGTGGACTCCCAAAAAAGTGGAAGTATTTATTATGAAGTGATTGCATGTGTACTTAGATCATCAGAAGGAGGGACACTAGGCTCGCTTCCTTTGGCTATAGGAAATTTGAAGGTTGGGTGTTGGTTAAATTGTTGAATGAATTCCTCCTAGGATGTTGGATTATGATACGACCTTAGACAGTGACCATTGACCAAAAGTTTGAATTTGACAGGGTCAATGGTGGTGAGTTGTACAACTCCACTGGGAAATACTTCTGCAACTTCATACAGTGCCAACCATCTAGTCTGCAATTTACCTACATTGTCTTGATACCTGGAGTCATAAAGGAGTGCCCAATCACTAGGCTAAAACTTCTTGTCCTTTATTTACTTATCATACCATTTAATCCTTTGATTCTGCACTACCTTAGTATGATGAAAGACTATCTTTCTCATCTCATCCAAATTTTTTAGCTGCATGATTCTATTTTTTTGTGCCTCAGAGATATCCATCCCTAAGTCTAGTGTAGTCCTAAGAGTTTTATGCTCAAATTCAATGGGCATCATAGCTTTCTTCCCATATAATAATTGAAAAGGAGTGAAGCATGTGGCTATTTTCCAAGTGGTCCTATAGGTCCAAACAACTTCTACTAGCCTATTTTCCCAATCCTTCCTATGGATAGCCACTGTTTTGGTCATAATGGCCTCAATTTCCCTGTTGGTCACCTCAACTTGGCCATTGGCCTGAGGATTGTTGGCCTCCTACAATGATTTAACAACTAAGTCCATAAAGTTGTGATTCAAAGATTGGACATCTAATCAGAATAACTATCTTAATCACCATGAAGGTGCATTTAACTTGTCAACCTAGGGATGTAGACTTGAAATGGGTCAGCATAGTATGTGCACTAGGAATCCACAGTAGCCATGTTCATCCTACAGCTAAGAAAGACATAATGTTGAAAGTAAATTAATTGGAAAGAAGTATCGTAAATGTTGAACATAAACCAAAAACTATAATAAGTTGACATGCATGACAAAAATGAAAATTTGAGCGAACAAACAAGAGACTACTCTATCTGCAAGAACATTCATAGAATGGAGTTTTAGTGGTTGTAGGAACAAACAGTGCCATATTATTAACTAATTGCTGAACAAAAAGTATTAACTAAACTAAATTATGGAATTCTCCCCAAGCGGGCCCCCTTGGATGAGTATCCCTTAAGAAAAATGTAAGCTCACATGCACAAAATTATAACTTCATTTTATTCATTGCAAAACATGAGTACAATTGAGTAGCATAATCATATTACTGAAAAACTAGGAATGTGAATATAATCATCAGATTAAGCAACTTCTTGAGAAGGAGCATCTGAGTCTTATTTATAGGAAGAAAAGCTACTAACTACCTAGCAAGGTGGTCAACTCCAATAGATTAGGAGGACACCACTTTAGGGAATGCATAAAAAGTGGAGAGGTGGTTACACATGTACGAAATCTAGTCGAGCATGTTTTCCTTAACACATATTTAGCACAACAGTAATGCCTATATTCACTCAACTGATAATTAAGGCCATTTACAAGGCGGTTAAAATTTTGATTTGAATGAGGAATCTCCCTCTGTCGACAGTCTTCCCTCCATTGACCTTTGAATGATGACCTTGTTGACTATTGTGGCGAATGACTAGCTGGCAGAATCTTCCTCAATTTGGCATGCCTCTAATTATATTTTCATAACAATATTAGTATGCACAACAATTACATATTTGTAACTACCTTAATTTAACATTCATTAATCCACATGTAAAACTATCATAGATAGTTCATATAGCATGTCAATTTCAATTAAAGGTTACAAAAAAAAGCTTATGCCCAATGTCTCTGGTTTTGACGAAATATCATAAAAAGGTCAACATCTAAGCATCAAAGTCTATGACAACTACAACAAATGGATAATAAACTTTTTCAAAATTGAACCATAAACTAGACTCATCATTCTCCCCAACCTTAGGATTTGTTGGTCCTCCAGTAGAGGAAGAGTTATTCTTTTGCTTGGTCAATTCCATAAAATTTGCAACTTCCAGCTGTCCTACATCAGTTCTTTTAGTGCATGAATTAGGATCCCAATAGAACCCTTGGTGTATTTCCAACATGCTCCATCTTTGTCTCTATGCAGCTATATCATAATGATAATACCTAAAATTTGGCACAAGCCACAATAGGACAGGTGGCTGAAAAGTCAGTGGAATCCAAAATTGTCCCTTTGTCCTTCCAATCTGTATATATGTATCAACTCTCTTAAGTTCTGCATCATAGTTTTGCAGGGAGTGAGGCTCAACTTGTTTTAATTCATTAGTTAGGTTGTTCCACCTCTGTGCCATATATCCTGTTATAGGTCCCCCTATGGTTTTTGCTACCTTCTCATAGTCTTGGTAAATCATTTCTCTCTCAGGCAGGATCCTATTGCCATAGCCTGGTCTGTAAAGAATTTTGTTCCAATCCCTAAAAAATGTCTCCTAGATTTCTAGATTCAACCCTGATGGACAGGGGAGTGTTGGATTCTATTTT
>VDFB02125545.1:0-12833 GCA_007258455.2 Sequoia sempervirens | reverse complement strand
CTCTCCCACTCTCTCCCACCCTCTCTCCCACTCTCTCCAACTCTCTTGCACTCTTCTACTCTCTCCCTCCCTCTCTCCCACTCTTTACCACCCTCTCCCACTCTCCCACCCTCTCCCTCCCTCTCTCCACTCTATCCAACTCTCCCACCCTCTCTGACCTTATCCCACTCTCTCAGGTCACTCTCTCACACACTCACTCCATCTATCTCTCTCCCTTATACCCTTAACCATGAAACCCTAAACACTTATAACCCGCTACCATAAATCCTTAACCCTTAAACCCTCTACTATATACCCTAAAAATTTAACCCTTAAACCCTCTATCATCTACCATTAACCCTTAGGTCTATGTGTACACAAATCGGATATCCGATTTGTAGAACTAAAATCATACCATTACAAAACATCCTTTTTTTTTTCAAATGAATTGGATATCGGATTTGTGGGCCATAGAAAAGCCCCATGTGGGCCATTTTGTGCATTCCAACGGACCCTACATTCTGTTTGCAGGCGACACACACACAGTTTCAAATAGGAAGAGACAAATATCAACTTTTTGGAGCATCTACTCAAATTTGTCATAAACAATGATTTTTTAGCATCTTTTATGAGGTATAATGGGGAGCAACAGTTGTTGGAAGCAAAAACATAAGAGAAAGCTTACAAAAGAACAAATTGAAGCATATAGACAAAGAGATAGAGAAGGTCATAGGAAGATAAGACAAGGTATGATAAATATTGGTGAACCTAACCCCTGTGGTCTTTCAAGTGAAGAGGAAATTGAAGATGTTCAAGGTGAAAATGTTGGAATTGAATATGTTGAACATGATATTCAAATTAGGAATGAAATTATTGAAATTGATAATGAAAATGTTCAAGGTGAAAATGTTGGATTTGAAGATGTTGAACATGATATTGAAATTGGGAATGAAATTATTCAAATTGATATTGAAAAATGTTCAAGGTGAAAATGTTGAAAAATGAAGATTTGAACATAATATTGAAGCAAGCAACTATGGTTCACCGTGACATATTAGAAATGAAGAACCTTGTGTGGAAGAAAGACATATTCCACTTTCAAGACCTTCAAGAACCCCCAAATGGTTACTTGAATTTCATGAGAACATTATAAACAATTTTGAAGGCAAGAGGTCAACACGAACTGTTCGATTGTGGGCTAGAAGACTTTTCAACCAATATAATTTTAGTGATAAGACATTGACCGAGCAATGCCAACTTTTTGTACAATTGCTAAAGATGCAAAAAGATGAGACCTTTTGCTAGCCAAATTGAAGATTCGTGTGAACAGTAGGCCAAGACCAAAAATTCTATTATTGTCAAAAATATTTTAATGCTCTCAAGTCTATTGAAAAATAACAAAAGAAAAAAGGATAAGTATACGTTGAGAAAGTCAATACAACCACCCTAGTAAGCCATAAATTGAAAAAAGGCTCGCTTTTATGAGACAAACTTGTATTTATTTCTTGACATAAATCATAAAACTTTGATAAAGAAATCCTTGCAAGAAGAGAAAGAATAGATCCTTCAAAATGATACATGGGATTTTCCGTGAGGCTTCCACGCGTTGATAAGAAGCTGTTCAATAATGTAAAAGCGTGTAATTCAAATAATTTTTGGCATTACGATAACTCTAGAGTACCTAATGCAAAAGTGATGTTTTTAAAGTTAAGAATTGGGTAATCGAGACTGCATTACCACATCCTAAAATTTCTCGAATCGCTTCTCAAACAATGTTCAAAATTTTTATTGAAACACATAAAAATATGAAAATCTCGCAAAGGACTTTTGAGGGTTTGAAGCCATTTTATTGTGTGCCTCTTAAGATTCGTAATACTTGTTGTAAATACCATGTGGAGTTTTCATGTACCATGAGCTATTATGCTATATCCGTTCTACTTTGCATACTAATGAAATGTTGCAGGAGTGTGATGCAATGCATCTTCCAAAATCATCAAGGGACTTGCTAGATCTATTTTTATGTCCTAGAGATGATGGTTGCTTTTTTTTTATAGAAATGATTGTTTAAATGCAAAGTGCTCACAATGTGGTGGCTTGTCAAAGTTTGTTCAATGTTTTCATGAGATTTCTAAACATGAATTTAGAAAGAAGCTTGTTGAGAAAAAGAGATATGAGATAGTCAAATATACTTTGCAAAGTGGAGGTGAAGGTTCTAGATGTGAGTTGGTTACAAAAGAATGCAGTGTTGCTGATTTTATTTCAGATTTTAAGGATAATATTTTCTACAAGTATGAAAGGCATAGTCATAGGTCTTAGTGGTCGAATCAACAATTTAGGATGTGTAAGACTCTTCCTCGATTGAACTCATTATATCGCTATTGATTTTGCAGAAAACTACACATTGCAACCACAAAATGAGGTACAATCTCGAGAGTACACCTATCCGATTGTTATTTTTGTCCACATAATGTTTAGAAATGCACCGACAGTACATATAGTGATCAAAAGATAATCATAGAGTATCATTTTAGGCGACATAGATCTCTACTCATCCCGGTATGTCCAACATTGTTTCGGTGAATTTTGAGTTCTTTGGTGGAGCATGATGTAGCTAATCAAGACATCTAATTTGGTTAGATAATTGCACAGGTCAATTCAAGAATGCTTGTATGTTTTATTGGTTGAGTAGAATGCATGTAGAGAGGGGTCTACCTCATATTTGGAGTTTTTTGAAGCTGGACATGGGAAAGGGGAGCATGATGGAGCAGGTGCATGCGTAAAGAGAGCTCTATTTAAGGAACAATTGAAAATTTTAGGAGAGAAATTTAGTGGTGCATGTTCTATAGTTGATTGGTGTAGTTTAGCATTGTCACAGGGAGGGACACTTGATTCAATAGTGCGTGGATTGTTTTGGTTCGTTGAGGAGGGTACAATGGGAGGCAGATTGGATTGTCATACAATCAAAGATTATTCAAAGATGCATTTTGAAGCTCGATGCAAGGTAGCACATGACCACTTTGACATGACATTTCTGGCTTGTTTCTTTTGTCGAGTTGTATTCAATGCAGTGGATCAATGCAGTCAAGGAGTGCGGATAAGATGGGTACCATTACAATATCTAACTCCTTTTATCTCAAACAATATCCATGACATATGACAATGAAAATTTTAGCTGATTATGACTCTGCTTTCCTCGTGATCTACTACTTAGACATATTTCGCGAATTGTTTCAATCGGCGAGAATGAAGAGAGATCAAACTATTGGTTGGCCCCGATGTGAAGCATAAGCCAACACAACCGATGGAAGATGATGATGGGTTCATGTATCCTACAGGTTTAGGTTGCAAAAAATTGGTTGTGAACATATATGGTTAGAAAGAATGGAATACCTACATTTGAAGACTACTTGGTGAAACACAAACCATTCTCATGTATTCACACCTTGTTATAGCAACAAATGTTAAGTTGTTGAAGCATCATGCTAGACCAAAGACAAAACAACTATGGACACTTAGTAATGTTGATCATGAAGCAATATTGGATAATCTTAAGCAAAGAGATGACCATTCAGGTACACTTGAATAACATTTTCAAGAATGGAAGGTACAATGCTTATGTTCATTATGATTAAGTTCATTAGTGTTCTTTATTTAATACTAATATTTTAGATACTATTTCAATGCAGGTGTCTTTAATAGTGATATTTTGTATGCACTTTTGCGATATTTTTGGCAAGATTAATCATGGACCTACTGCAACAATAGCCATCTCTAATCCTTTCAAAGAGGTATGCGACATATTAGAAAAATATAGATTGGTTATTCTAAGCGTATTTTATAGTTTGCATCACCAACTAATCATCATTCAAGTTGTTTAGATTAATATATATTTGTTAGTCTAAGCATCTTTTCTATTGTGAAAATATAGATTTCTCATTTTCCCACTTTTGTGATATTCTTGGCATGATTGATCATGGACTTGCTGCAACAATAGCCAACTCTGATCCTTTTAGAGAGGTATGCGACAGATTACAACAATATAGATTGGTTGTTTTAAGCATCTTTTATAGTTTGGTGGCCACTAACTTCATCATATTTTGTGTCATTTAGAATAATATAGATTGCTATTCTAAGCATCTTTTATAGTTTGCATCACCAATTCATCATCATTCAAGTTGTTTAGATTAATATATATTTGTTATTCTAAGCATCTTTTTCATTGTGAAAATATAGATTTTCATTTTCCCACTTTCTTTACTAGTTCTTAGCACTACTGATCATGACTGGCCGCTAATAATAAATTTTACTTTGATCCTTTCAGAGAGGTATGCAATAGATTACAACAATATAGATTGGTTATTCTAAGTGTCTTTTATAGTTTGCATTACCATCTCATCATATTTTGTGTCATTTAGAATAATATGGATTTGTTATTCTAAGCTACCTTGATGGTTTGTATAGGTGCTTGTTAGTCCAGAACGTGAACATACTACTATTGTCCAAGACTGTGCCCTAAATGCCTCCAATAGGAAAATTTTGTAAAATTTGAATTCTCAAATTGGAAAAAATGTAAAATGGTCATAATTTTGTATGGGCATAATCTATACCCAGTGATGTTTTTTGAAATATGGGTCAAATGTCTGGTAGTGTATAAAGGGTATGTTTAAAATGTAAAGGGGTCTGTTTTTGTACTTAATCGAGCTACAACCAAAGGTTTTCTTCCTTGTTCTTTTCTTTCGGTATGCTCGTTTGAACCAAGTTTTGTAATATCTCCCATTTATATATAATAAATTATAGTGGCTTGCAACTTTTTCTCCTCAAATTCAAGTTGGGTGCAACTTCATTTTTAGCAACTCAATTGCTCAATTACTATTTTTCTTGTGTTTTATGCCTGTACACAAGCCATTCAAGCATTTTTGTATCAAAAATTTATGTAGAAACGTTATTACATGTCTTGAATTTATTCTGACTTCTTAATAGAAGGTTTCTTTATTCATTTTGTGCCTCAAAACTCAGACTTTCTTTAGATGGGTTCCTGAACACAGGAATAAGAGTTTTGCAATTTTAATGGCTTGAATCTCATCCCACCTACTGTGTGCCAATGTGAATCATTGGGATGAGTTGGTAGGGCTTAGGAAATGATATTTCAAGAGTGGAAGGCATGGAGAACTGGGGTTTGAAATAAAATGAAGAGTTAAAGGTCTAAAAATGGTGGTTTTTTTTCACTTGAAAATAGAGTTTCTACCCTAGGGTTTGCAAAAATGAGATACCAGAAGTTTCTTTATTTTATAAGCATATTGGGGCCTAAATAGAGGTGTCTAAGGTGGTGGTAGAGTCTGAAAGGTTGTGGAAGTGCTACATTCAATAAACCCTCAAGAATTACACTAAAAACAAGGGTTTTTTGATTTGATGGTTACAGGTCCATACAAATGGAATCCAATTGCAGAATATTTGTTTTTTTGGCAATTTATTTGCCACCCCAAGGTTTCAGGGGTCTATGTGGTGTTTGAAGGTATGTTGCTTTGCATTTTTTGGGCTAATTGAGTAGCCTTTTCAAGGGTGAATGTATAGGAAGTCAATGCTGGTCCAAAGGAGTCTATGTTGTTTCTCATATATGTTGTGTAACTTGGATATGGGTGTTTGAATCAGTCATGTGTTGCTCTGGTGTTTTGGAAAATTGTGGAGTAATTGGACAAAAACTAGTTTCTCACTATTACAAGGGTTTAAGGGGGTTAAAGAGAGAAATGTGTATTTAGTTTCTTGTCAAGTTTTAAGGGAGTTTTGGACTGTCCAAAGAGGTCAAAATAATCTTGTTAGATGCCTCAAATAGGTAGGTTGCAAAGAGTTTGTGATTGTGCCCTTGTGTTTGCATCAATTTTCACCTAATTTCACTCGGTCCAATGTAGCTCGGAGTGATTTGGCGTATTTGGTTGCAAAAGAGGACCATCCCTAGTGTAAACGTACCCATCCAGACGTGTTGGAACAGTCTATTTGGTCGTATGATTTGTTGAATGAAAGTTGCACCACTTTGCAACTTTGCTTGCATCTGACAACTTTTCCCTCAGCTGAAAACTTGCAACCATGGGAAAACGCCTCTGAGATAGAAAAAAATGAGAGAGGTTATTGTAGATGGTCCAAACATGATCCCATAGCCTCAAACAAAGAGTCTATAAATGTCACGGTTTTCAAGAAATATCCCTTCAAAGATTGTTGCCTTTTAGCACTTTGGACTCTTAAGGGAAATCGTCGGTCCAATGTAGCTCAGACTGATTCAACGTATTTGGTTGCAAAAAAGGACCATCTCTAGTGTAAACATACCCATCCGGACGTTTTGGAACAATCCGTTTGGTCGTACGAGTTGCTGAATGAAATTTGCACCACTTTGCAACTTTACACTGCTTGCATTTGACAACTTTTCCCTCAGCTGAAAACTTTCCACCACGAGAAAACACCTCTGAGATAGAAAAAAATAAGAGAGGTTATTGTAGATGGTCCCAACACAATCCCATAGCCTAAGATAGAGATTCTGTAAGCCTCATGATCTTCGAGCAATAGCCCTTCAAAGATCATTTCCTTTTAGCACTTTGGACTCTTAAGGGAAATCGTTAGTCCAATGTAGCTCAGAGTGATTCAGTGTATTTGGTTGCAAAAGAGGACCATCCCTAGCGTAAATGTACCCATTTGGATGAGTTGGAATAGTCTGTTTGGTCATACAAGTTGCAGAATGAAAGTTGCACCACTTTGCAACTTTACACTGCTTGCATCTGGCAACTTTTCCCTCCATTGAAAAGTCATCACCACAGGAAAATGCCTGCGAGATAGAAAAAAATTGAGAGAGGTTTTTGTAGATGGTCCCAACATGATCCCATAGCCTCAAACAAAGATTCTGTAAGCCTCACGGTCTCTGAGAAATAGCCCTTCAAATATTGCTACCTTTTAGCACTTTGGACTCTTAAGGGAAATCATCGGTCCAATGTAGCTCGAAGTGATTTAGTGTATTTGGGTGCAAAAGAGGACCATTCCTAGCGTAAACGTACCCATTCAGACGTGTTGGAACAGTCTGTTTGGTCATACGAGTTGCGGAATGAAAGTTGCACCACTTTGAAACTTTACATTGCTTGCATTTGGCAACTTTTCCCTCCACTAAAAAGTCATCACCACAGGAAAACGCCTCCGAGATAGCAAAAACCGAGAGAATTTTTTGTAGATGGTCCCAACATGATCCCATAGCCTTGGATGAAGATTCTATAAGCCTCACAGTCTTTGAGAAATAGACCTTCAAAGATTGCTACCTTTTAGCACTTTGGACTCTTAAGGGAAATCGTCGGTCCAATGTAGCTCAGAGTGATTCGACGTATTTGGGTGCAAAAGAGGACCATCCCTAGCATAAAGGTATCCATATGGACGTGTTGGAATAGTCTGTTTCATCATACGAGTTGTGGAATGAAAGTTGCACCACTTTGCAACTTTACATTGCTTGCATCTGGCAACTTTTCCCTCCACTGAAAAGTCATCACCATAGGAAAACGCCTCCGAAATAGGAAAAACCGAGAGAGGTTTTTCTAGATGGTCCCAACACGATCCCATAGCCTCAGATGAAGAGTTTGTAAGCCTCACGGTCTCTGAGAAATATCCTTTCAAAGATTGCTGTCTTTTAGCACTTTAGACTCTTTAGGGAAATCACCGGTCCAATGTAGCTTGGAGTGATTCAGTGTATTTGGGTGCAAAAGATGACCATCCCTAGCGTAAAAATACCCATCTGAACGTGTTGGAAGAGTCTATTTGGTCATACGAGTTGTGGAATGAAAGTTGAACCACTTTACAACTTTACACTGCTTGCATCTGGCAACTTTTCCCTCCACTTAAAAAGTCATCACCAGAGGAAAACACCTCCGAGATAGCAAAAATAGAGAGAGGTTTTTGTAGATGGTCCCAACACGATCCCATAGCCTCAGACAGAGAGTTTGTAAGCATCACGATCTCCGAGAAATATCCCTTCAAATATTGCTGCCTTTTAGCACTTTGGACTCTTAAGAGAAACTAGTGGGCAACAGAGTTAACTTCTTCACAAACTTGGTTTGAAGTAATTTCATTCCTTTTTGTGCATTTAAAATGGAGTTTTAAGCCTTCCACCCTAAAAGTGACCTCTAAATAACTTCAAACACCTTAACTACCTCATTCTTATTCATTTGTTTTCCAAACAAGCATTTTCATTCCAAGAGGCTGAGCTTTCATTTTTGCTTGTTGGATTGAAAGCGGACCGTGACACAACTTTATTTTTTCAAAAATTGTTCAACATCATTGAACTAAGAATTTATCACTCATCTGCATACAAAATAACGTTTGAGACTACAAGAAGACATCAAAATGGCTAGTGTACTAAAAAAATTCTTATGATTTTTGAAGAATGCTGATAACTCTACTCAGTTGTCTTCTTTTTTCAATATCATACAAATTCTTATGATTTTTGAAGAATGCTGATTTATGTTTTTTGAAGAATGCTGATAACTCTACTTAGTTCTCTTCTCTCATGTGGAGAGTTAGAACTGCTTGGCCATGCCTTTGCATCATTAGGGAAGTTTTGCTTTTTTTGATAATGTGAAAAGCATGGCTGCATACAAATTAGGAAAAAGACCTTTCCTTGTAGATTAGCAGTGCATGGAAGATTCAAAAAGTATCCTTGATATTACAAAAAGGTATGTGTTTATACACTTCAAACGTGCAATCACCCTTTGGTTCTTTCAAAGAAAAATATTCCTATGCCACTGTTACACTGCACAAGTAAACCAAATTTTGTATTGTGGACCTATATTAAGCTACCACTCTCAAGACCAATGTAACAATGATACAAAATATTTTTTGAGACTGAAAGAAGACATCAAAATCGATAGTGTACTAAAAAAGTTCTTATGATTTATGAAGAATGCTGATAACTCTACTCAGTTGGCTTCTTTTCTCAATCTCATACAAATTGAACCTTGGCATCAATAGAATTTGTATATCATATAATTCCATGCCAAGTTAGGTTTTAATCATAAAACAAGGACACATGTATGTATTTTATACTTAACATACAATTATTTTCTCACATGAGTGAAAGATGTAGGTTTTTAGTCATTAATTGTGTTTACCTCTTTAAATAGCATTCCAATAGAAAGATGAACATTTCACACGGTTATTAGGAAAAATGAATAGTTCATAAAAATTTGCACAACTATGCAACACCAATGACAACTCAAACGAAATTAGAGTTTAATCAGTTCCAAGAAAGAATTCATAATTTAAAGAAACCATGCAATATATGGTTTGTGTGTGACTTCTCAATTTCTTGGTGGCCTTGGTTTTCTTCTCGAATCTGCTACTCTCTCTAGTGATGCTCTCCCTTGCTATCCTAGAGGGATAAACAAAATCTCATGCATCCACCTCATCAAGCCAACAAGGTAGCTAGTTTGATTATATAAAGAAAATATTAACATAAACCAATAATATACAAAGTATAACATTCCTTTTCATTTATATGCAAACCAAGTTCCATATTAATTTTAAATAAACCATATCAATTGATATAACACTAATTCATCAACATATTCTAATTGTTCAAAAATTTAGGTGCTTAGGATCATAATTAAAATGCAAAGCTAAATATATCATTGTCTAGAGGGCTCAATAAATGGGATGTGACATATCCCCCCCTTAAGATCATTATCCCTTATGATTTATTTCAACTTTAAATAATTTATAATAAATTTTGTCTTTCTAACAAAGTGTTTAATTAAAAAAATGAGGAAATCTATGATGAAAATATTCATAGTCCCCCTAGGTGGCACTATCCTTAGAATATTGGTCCCACTAGACCTGACATTGAGTAATTTCTCTGTCACACAAGTGGGTCTTGTGAACCTCAAGTAATTTGAGAGGCTCAATTGTGATCACTCCTGGATCCTAATCTTGAAGATTATTCCAATCAAGAATATGGTTAATTTCAAAACACATTTTTTAAAATAAGACATGGAAAAACTCATGCATATGAGAAAGAGTTGGTGGTAGAGCTATTTTGTAGGCAACTAGGTTAATAACTTCTAAAAATTTGAAAGAACCCACGTATCTAGGTGCTAACTTAGCATACTTTCAAAATTCTCTCAAGCTCTTATGAGGTTTAACTCTTAAGACTACTTTATCTCCTACCAAGAATACAATCTATGAGGTGTGACCTTCTCTAGTTTCTCCATGGAATCATTCGTACATAGATTGTCTTTAATTTATATATTGTTGCATTTAGAATTCTGGAAATGCCCTTAAGTTTCTTTGTTTGTGCAAGTTGTTAATGATATTTTTTTATACCTTTATTCTATCATTTTACACCCAAGTGTCTTATTTCATATATGCATGAAATTCATATTTCTTTCCCACATAAGAGGAACCACAACTTGGATTCAATCTTGTATGTTATCTAAATAATTTAAAATTTTATGCAAGTCACCTCAAACTATCTTTAAACACACTTATTTATGCTACCATTATGCAAATATATATAGACATGGGGAAAATTATGTTGGAAATACATATTTAATTTTATAGTGACTTGAGAGTAAATAGAAAAATATTATTATACATTTAAGCTTATATTTAATATATAATAGAGAATGATAACATATCCAAATGTTAGAATTTACATAGTCTTTTGAAAACGAGTTTATATCTTTCATCCCTTAAATATACTTTCAAGTCTTCTGTCTTTTATATGATTAAGATCTCAACATACACAAAATGGAGTTCAAGTTAACATTCATAAGTTGGGGTACAAGTTGAGCCTAATTTAGATACTAGAGTAGAGGAGGCCCAACCACACATAGTTGATGTCAACGAGGATGCCCAACCAAAATTTGATGTTAGAGATGGGTCGGGATTGCTTCCTTCTATATATATGTTATGACCTATCTAATCGGTTATGATTAATTGGTTATAGAATTCCATATCAAGTTACCGATTATGCCAAGTTTCCTCAAAGAAATGTGGTCTCATAGAATTCCATGGCAAGCTAATGCAATTGATAGCTGCTCCTAGTTATTAGTTATGTAATGTGAAGTAATCACATAAATGCTTAGGTTGACTTTGTAAAAACTATATTGTTATTGAAATTTTTTCATCTATCAACATCTAGTTGTTACTTATGCAATGTGAAGTAATGCTTTGAGTTTGAAATATGTGCAACGCAATGTAATCAACAATATGAATATAAAATACATAATATAACCATTCTTTTTATGCTATTTTACATTGATATTTAACCATTGCTCACTTGATTAAATTTTCAAAGAGTTTAATAATGCACATGAGGAAGAAATTAAATTTCGATTGTCAACTTCTATATATCAAATTATCCAATAATCTTGAGTGTATCTCCATATACAAAAATGGCATCAACGCCAACTCAAACAAAGTTTTACAAAGTGTGGCATATGCCATCTCAATGTCTATTCAAAATTTACATGCCAAAATGTCTATCTCATCCTAAACTACTGGTGGATCATCAAAATGGAGCCTCTTTGCAACACTTGTTGGCTCTGAAGGTAGCTGCACAAGAAAAATTCAAACCACAATTGAGATTAGTTATACTATATGATTTAAAATCGAATAATTAACATCGAAATCAATATACATTGAATTATAATTGAACTCTAAAATTGTAATCTTGATTACCTAAAATATCCGTCTCTTCAAAGGGTCAGGAGTCCTAGAATATGCCCCTCTCAAAGAACCAACCAAACCAACTTTTGTAATGACAATCTATATATGTGATCAAAAACATAAAATTGATCAAAGTTAGCATACAATTGTTGGTAATAGGAACATATAAATACCAAACACAAAATAAAATAAACACATACCTCTTTAGGATGATCTTTTTCTTTATCTCCTATAGGTGTTTTGACACCTCCTCCTTGAGGTGTTTCAACACCTACTCCTTCAAGTGTTCCAATACATACTCCTTCAGGCGTTGTGGCACTTGTCAACAACGATGTATAGCTCACAACTGCCTGTACATAAAAATGACAAGTACATATGAAACTACCAATCTATATTGATATATGTATAATCGATCTTAAAAATCTTAATTCAATTGAATTTGAGTTCAATTACCTTCCCCTTGTCTAACATTGCACTTCCATAATCTGGACAAGGCTGCACCTTGCTCGCACTTGTCAACAACGACACATAGCTCATAACTTCCTATACATAAAAATGACAAGTACATATGAAACTACCAATCTATGTCGATGTATGTATAATCAATATAAGATCTTAAAATTCTTAATTCAATAGAATTTGAGTTCAATTACCTTCCCCTTATCTAACATTGCACTTTCATAATCTGGACAAGGCTACACCTCGCTCGCACTAGGTATTTCCTACAAGAGGAAAATAAGATAAACATGTAAGTTATTATATAATTTCATTTATGAAAATTCAAATGACAAGCAAGTATATAATAAAAAAGTGTAAATGAGTGAGTGTGAAAATATATATAGTGTGTGTGTCGAGGCCAGATGAAATGGCCCTAAGGGTGCTATCAGTCACCTGTGTGAGCTCCTCCTCAGACATCAACTATTAAATAGACCATGTAAATAAATATTAGTACATTATACTATCTCTTATTAATATTCATTTAAAAACAAATGCAAGTTATGAATTTACAACTTAAATCTTACCTATGTCACTATTCCAATGTTCCCCTCTCTAGAAGGAGAGGACTCTATAGGGTGCGCTCCACTCCCCTGAATCTGATCTATAATGTCCACATTAAGGAGGTCATAATTAGAAGTGTCCAAGGGATGCTTTGCGGGCTGTCAAAG
>VDFB02125543.1:0-10009 GCA_007258455.2 Sequoia sempervirens | reverse complement strand
TATGGAATGGAAAAATAATGTTGGGTATTAAACTTCTCGCATAACTCACATACATCTTGATTCTTGAATGGACGACCATTATTCGTGATGATGGATTGGGGAACACCATACCGACATATGATGTAATTAAGGATGAACTTGGATATTTTTTTACCAGTTATGTAGGTCATTGGAATGACTTCAATCCATTTGGTAAAGTATTCAGTTTCAATAAGGATACACTTATGTCCATTTGAAAAAGTTGGATGAATCTTTCCCACGAGGCCGAGTCCCCACTGAGAGAATGGCCAAGGTGATGTAAGTGAATGAAGTTTTTGAGTAGGCATGATTACAAGATCTCCATGTATCTAACATTGGTGACACTTCTTCACAAAGTAGTGGGCATCATGTTCCATGGTAGGCCAATAGTATCCCATTCACATAAGCTTCTTAGCTATGGTAGGACTTGTAGAGTGATCTCCGCATATACCATTGTGTACCTCTTGTAAGGCTATATGTTCTTCATATGAATTGAGACATCTTAGGAGCGTGCTATCTAGGCTACGATAGTAGAGGGTGTCACCGATGATGATGTATTTGGAGGCTTGTCAAATAAAGGTTTTACATTGGTTTGTGGACAAGTTAGAAGGGATAATCTAGTCATGCAAGTAGTTATTAAAGTCTTTGTACCAAGGATATTCAAGACCAACAAGTTCACATGAGTTTCAATTTGAGGACCTTGAATGTAGGGATCAATAGTTGTTCTACCAAGAACTCATACTGTGAGGCATTGTTAGGAATATCCAAGAGAGACCCAATAGTTGTCATTGCATCAACTAATTTGTTTTGAATCCTCAAAAAAAATTCAAAAGAAATACCATTGAATTATAGCTTAAAACTATCCACCGTGCACTTGTAGGGGGTAAGCTTCTCATCCTTTGTATCATAATCATCATTCACTTGACGAATAACCAATTGGGAGTCACCATATACTTGAAGATCCTTGATTTTCCACTTGATTACCATGCAAATTCATGTCAACAATGCTTCATACTCAACCATATTATTCATGCACGGGAATGCTATTCTATATGACTTAGGAATGGAATTCCCTTGAGGTGTAATAAAAATATTTCCAACCCCCGAACCATGATTTGTATAAGACTCGTCAAAGTACAATTTCCATGTTGTGGGAGTCTCTATTGTGAAGATGGATTCATCAAGAAAGTTGGACACCAGAGCATGGTACTCTATCATTGGTGTATTTTCAAGTTGATTAGTTATCACTTGTCCTTTTCTTGCCTTATGACCAACATATTCCATGTCATACTCGCTCAAGATCATGACCCACTTTGCTAGTCGACCTGTCAAAGTTTCTTTGTTCAATAGATACTTTAGAGCATCAATCTTTGCTATCAATTTTGTTTTACGATTCAACATATAGCGTCTAAGCTTTTGTGCAGCGATAATAATTACAAGGCATGCTCTTTCAATGGAATTTTAGTTAAACTCATATCCTACAAGAGTACGAGTGATATATTAGATATCTCTCTCTTTTCCCTCATTATCATTTTGTGCTAGTAATGCCCCTAGTGTTAATGTGGTGGCTGATATTTATAAGATTAAGTGTCGTCCATCAATAGGAGGCATGAGAACTAGAGGAGTTAATAGATAATTCTTTATTTTTAGGAATACCTCTTAACATCATTCAGTCCATATGAAGGGAACTCCTTTACATAGCAAGTATTGAAATGGGTAAATATTATCTGCTAACTGGGCAATGAACCTTCAGATTGATTGTAATCTTCCTTGTAGAGTTCTCAACTAACTAATGTTGGAAGGCGAGGGCATATCTATGATTTCTTTTCTATTTGTAGGATCAACCTCAATTCCTCTATGAGAGACTATGTATCCCAGGAGTTTTCCTGATTAGACCCCAAACACACACTTTTTTGGGTTTAACCTAATCTTATATTCTTTTAACCTTCTAAAAATATTGTCTAACACTACTGATGACACCTCTTTTTAAATATTTTATCAATAAGTCATCAGCATAGCCTTCTATAAGTACATGCATATAGTCATGAAAATGGTTTTTGTGGCTCTTTGATAGGTCGCTTCAACATTCTTGAGACCAAAAGGCATAACATTCCAACAAAAGGTACCCCAAGCACAAGTGAAAGCTATTTTGTGTTGATCTTCAAGGGTAATTTTGATCTACTTGTATCTTGAAAAACCATCCATAAGTGATAAAATCTCATATCCCATCGTGAGATCTATTATGATATCAATATTAGGTAGTGGTAAATCATCTTTAGGAAAAGCCTTATTTAAATCTCTGAAATCTGTGCACACTCTGATATCACTAGTGGGTTTAGTGATAGGAACAAGATTAGATATCCATTTTGGATAGTCTATGGAATGAATAAAACCAACATCTAGAAGCTTCTTCAACTCAACCTTTACTAGGAGTGTGATTTGTGGGTGCATTTTCCTTAATTTCTACTTGACTAGTTTAGCATTTGGGATCAACAGTAGATGATGTAGAACAAGTTCGGGGTCAAACCTAGGCATATCAGCATATGACCATGCAAAATTAACTTATCTTTCTAAAAATAATGTAGTGAACTCTAGTTTTTCTTTAGTGGTCAAAGATGTTGCAAACTGAATGATTCTAGGATTGTCCTTTGTCCCAAGATTGACCTCTTTTAATTATTCTACTAGCAATGGTCTCAGTCAATTGGGATACTATCCAACCCTCCATCCTTAGGTGCCTCAAAGAGCTTTTCACATTTAGATATGTCCTTTATTTTTACTTTTTCATGTTCTAAAGGCACCTTTCGGTTTTCACCTAGAGACCTATTCTTTTTATTTTTATCATTTTTCTCAATTTTATGACTAGAAGGAGGAGCAGATTCTCCAAAATATGTTGCATTATCATGTTCTATGATGAGTCCAACTTTATGATCCCCACTTGGTATTCCTTCATGAAGTCCCATGAACTTAGCAATTTCTTCATCATTCTCGAATGTGTCTAAAATCAGTGGTCCTTGTTGGTCCCAATCTATCAGTCATGGGTAGATGAGGGGTTAGCCATCATCAGTATCATCAAGAGTGAAGAAAAATATGGTAAATATAGAGGTGTAGTTAGGATCCCAAAAGGAATCAATCTAGATATTAAAGTCCATGATATTGGTCGGGGAGGATAAGTCAAACTCTCAAAAGGTCTTGGCTAGGTCATATTCATTGGAGATGTAGGAATCCCATTCCCACTCATTAGAATCAATTTGAGCATAGTATTCCTTAGATGTCTCGATTTCATTTTAAACATTAATATTCTCACTCAAAGGCAACTTAGTACTAGGAAGACTCACTTTTTGTTGGTACGTACCCCAACCCAATATACTTTGGTAAGTGAGGAAGCAGTATGGGTTCCACCATTCCATGTTTGTTTAGGCCAAGACCACTATGTCCATCATATCCTTATTGCTTCATTATCAAGAACCTTTTTGGATACTACTCAATTGGTAATTGCTTAGGCTTAATGTCTTCTTCTCCCTATAAATCCATGTAGAAATTTCCTCACCTATAGGCTCTTTGCTTAATTCTCCCCACTTGATAAAGGTGGTAGGAGGATTATGGATAATGATTTTAGGCTGAATAGGATGAGGTGTTCCATAAGACTTTGGTGATTTAGGCAACTTTCCAACACAAAACAATCTCTCCATGTTGCATTCCCCACATGTCTTATCATGGATCTGGACTTTGGGCTTGGAAGGTGTGGTGAATGGAGTGGATGATTTGACAGGGGACGATGGATCAATGTAGTGTGATGAGGTGGAAGATGAATCTTCTCAATTAATGGGAACTTGATGCTTAGTGGTTCCTCTCAAATTACTGTAGTATTAGAAAGGATCAGGATCCCCTAGTATGGTAATTTCAAGGCCATTGTAGGGAAACTTCAGGAATTGATGGTAAGTGGAAGGTACGACTCTCATTGCATGAATCTATGGGTGACCTAGGAGAATATTGTAAGGAATGTCTAGATCCAAGACATGGAACATTGTGTTCTGAATAGAGGGGCCAACCCTCACAGGAAGTGTGATTAATCCCTCGAACAAGCGCTCAACATCGTCATAAGCCTTGATAACAATTGTCTTAGATCGATCTATGCAAGCCTCAAAGAATCTTGATGTTGTAACCAATTTTAGGTTACACGTGTTTAGACCTAATCCACCATCTACCAAGACTCATCTGATTTTATGTTTATTAATGTAGAATTCAAGGTGTAGGGGATCATTATGATTTGGCTTTTGTGTGAAAAAATCTTGTTCAGAGAATGTGACATGGTGAGGTGTAGCTAGGTATCTAACCATGGCCTGAAATTGGTTGAAATTTAGGTCAAAGGGTATGGATGTATCTTACAAGGCTTTATCTAGAATGGCCCTGAGCTTTGGAGAAATGTGAAGTAGTTCAAGAATGGATATCTATGTGGACGTCTTTTCTAGATGATCAAGGAGGTTCTACTAACTTTTCGGATGCGAATTAGAGGTAGCACCTTGCAGGGTCACCTTAGCTCTACAGGTGGTAATTACACATTCTGAACTTTTATTAATGGTAATGGTAGCAACATCATTATCAAGTTATCAAATGTGATTAATGCTATAGTCATGTGCAACACAGGTATAATTAGCATTGTTATTATTTTTTGAATTGGAGGCCTTCCCTTTCCCATGGTCTTGCAAGGGAGTTTTGAATATGGTGTGATCAACATTGCTTTTACCTTGTAAATTATCCATTGATATATTTCCTTGTTCAATAAGATCTTGAATGAGGTTCTTGAGTGTCCAACATGATGATGTTTTTGTCCTTTTCCATGATGATATTCACAAAATTCATTTTCATCCCACCAATTTGGTTTAACTAGTGTTGGTTCATATATTTTAATGTCAGGAAGTTGAATGATGTTTGATTGTAAGAGTTTCTTCAAAATTGACTCAAGGGGTTCCCCTAAGGGTGTGTATGTTCTTTTAGTACATGGAGGTCCTTTGCATTGTTGATTGTTATGGACTACATTGAATGTCTGATCACAGATGGGTGTTGGTGTATTTGATGTGGATGGACCCTTAAGATGAAGGGTGGGGTGGCCTTTATTTACCACTTTAGCATCCACTACCCCATCATTGGTAATGTTCTTATTTTGACACCAAAATTTACCTTTGTCACTAGGGGTATTTGGGGTTTCTTTGAAAATATTTACTAGTCCTCTTGCCACGATAGCTTTCTCAATAAAGACCCCCTTTCCCCTTTTCAATGACATCTTCAAAGGCGGTGCAACATTGAATTTGAAGTTGGATCATCAGTTTTGTGTTTAGGCTCTCTATGAAAATGGTGACCACTTGTTTCTCAAGTATGTGGCAAGGACATTTGTTAGCCATGTTGCGCCATCTTTGATAGAATGATGTGAGTAACTCTCCTTTTTGTTTGGTTGTGCAAAATGTTACTAGGGCCATGTCACTTTCTATGTTGTAGGAAAAGTGGTTAATGCACCTTTCAGATAATTCACCGCATGTTCATATCCCAGGAGCAAGGTGTGCAAACTACTCTAGAGTTGGCCCTGAAAGACTTTGAGGAAATAGTCTCATCAAATATGTGGGATCATAGGCAATATGCATACATGTGTTAAATTCTCATATGTGTTCCACTAGATCCCCTTTCCCTTTGTACTTGTTAAATTTTGGAGCGGTTAAATGTGAGGGAAAAGGTGGCATGTATAGGTTTCTATTGAAAGGGTAAGGACACAATTCCTCCATAGAATGTCTTCTTAGTTGTCCCCAGTTGTATGTTTTCCATTTGCTATTGTATTTTTTGCATATGTTGCACCAAGGCACTCTCCATGGGGGATGGTGTCATGTTGGGTTGACTTGGCATGATGTGATCAACATTAGTGTTAAGAGTGTTGTATGATAAGTTTGTCACCAATGTATGATTTGGATTGACATTTTGTTGCAAAGGATTTGGATTACCTTGTTGATAATGTGGAGTAAACATGGCATTGGTATTGATTTGATTTTGAGGCATGAAATTGGTATTTGATGTGACATGTTGCGATGAAAGAGGATTGATGTTCAAATTTGTCCCAAAGGTCATGTTGGTATTAGGTGTAGCATTGATCGTTTGTGTTGGCACTCTAGAGGTGACTATGAATTCTTCTTGTTTTGTTTGGAGGATTTTGAATTGCATTGATTAAGGGTGTATTGTTTTTATTGCTAAAGGGATTGCAAATGTCGCACCCATAGGATTAGAAGATGAGCCACCAAATGTAAATGTTGATCCTTGGGACATAGTATGTGTTCTCTTAGCTCCAAATATTGGTGGATTAGGAATATGTGTAGTTGTTGCAATGTGTGTTGTGGCCCCAAGAGGTAGACTAGTGAACATTTGTTGTGAAATGGGTTGGCCTTGTGTCAACATTTTTTGACTAGGGCCTTGGGTTTGTGATTGTGTTACTCCCTCTACAATCGTGGAAGTGTCGAAGTCAAAGGGGAGTTTAGCATCTTTGTTAGCAATTGTGAGAAAGAATTTATTAGGGTCTACGCTAACAAGCTCATCCAAAATATTTATTATTCTTGGGTCTTGAGAAACATGTTCAATTTCTTTGGGGGTTAAACATCTGTTGACATCAGTTAAAGTGAGATTGGTAAATGGATTTGAGGTTTCCCTTTGTGGTGTTTGAGGTCAATTTGAATTTAACCCAAGGTTTGTTTCACTTGTGGGACTGAAAAGGGGATCACTTGAAGAGTCCATGTCCTTTCTTTTCGCTCATGACCTTGTTTGAACCATATGAGACTTGAAACCTAAGGATTGATAATGTAAAGGTGATAATGCACAGTGAGATATGAGAAGTTAAGCTATATTTTTTTAGAATTTTTGAAGATATAAGGATGTCAAATGTTAATGCTCCTAAGACTAAGTTTTGAAATGCAATGATGATAATGAATCTATGACAAAAGGGTATGATATACAATGAGACCAAATGAGATTATGACTAAAGGTTTATGATATGACTTAAGGTATGCCAAATGAAACTAGGGCTATGCACCTTTGGATCTAAGAAAAAGGATGCTAACCAATCTATGGTAGACCAAGGTAACAAACCTAAATTTCAAGACCTTAAAATATGAATATTGAAAGGATAATGATTTGATAAGGTGAGTTTAAACTAAGATGTAAGTTTAAGGCCCAATGATGACCGACAATTGATTGATAGCAAGATAAGGTCAATAACAATCTAGAAATGTAACCATGGACTAATCAAAGGTATGGTAGGCCTCCTAATCTGAAATATGAAGGGTTCCTATAGCTAAGAATGATCTAAGACCAACTAGGAAATGCAAATAGGACAATGCAATCTAGCTAAGCAAACCTAGATGAAAATGATGAAATGGACTGGTTAAACTAAGCAAGTATGTAATCAGAATGCAAATTCACTGTCAGAATGTGATGAGGACTGAGATTGGACAAGGATTTTTCTGAAATTTTGTATTCTTTGATTGCGACTCACTATCTCACAGTTGTGGTTCACTATCTCAATGTTTACAATTCACTGTTTGATAGTTGCAGTTCACAGTTTGTTTATCTCAAATTTTGGTATTTTAGAATAATTTTCGTTTTGGGAAAACTATGGAATGTGATTGCAAACACAACAAACAATCCAAAAACATATTTTGGTTGTTGAATTTTCAAATTCCTATGTGAATAGTGTATGTTTGAGGGTTATTCACCCCAATTTCCATTGGTATAACATAATATCGAAAACACATCAAGCACTTCCTATCCCTAAGATCAAGGCCAATGGCAACACTTTTAGGCCCACAACTTGGAAGCTCCTTCGACGCAAGTGTAGGGACACCTTTAGGGTGTGTATTCACTCTTGTCTTTGTGAGAGAAGACAGCTAGGGGCATCTAGGACTAGAAGGATGACCCAATCACCCTCTCCTTGAAAAGCTACAAGTAGCTTATGCTGAGCTGGGGATTTTTTTCTCATCTCGAGGGAGTCTTATGGTGAGTAGCTTCAGTGTGAGATGGTACACCCCTATACTGAAAGTGACCAAGAACTCAGTCAAAAAGGGTGGCTACTAAGAAAGGTTCTATAGACACGGAAATTAGCATTATCCACTTAGGTCATATTCATCCACTCATTAAATAAATCAAACGCAACAAATCCATTCACTAGGTAAATAAGGTCTTTAGTCCTAAGGTTATTCATTTAAATAAATCAAAGGCTCACATCATCCTTTAATTAAATAAATCAAACTTTATTTAATTAAAAGCCTAAAGTCATATTCCATCCCTCTTTGATTTAAATAAATCCAAATATTTGAGTCAAATTGGTCAAACTCACCTAATCATCATTAAGCTAATCTAATCCTAATTAGCCTAACCTAATCACCCATCACATGCTCTAGATAATCCCACTTGCAATAAATAAATCAATATTTTCACTCAACATATCCATGAGGAATATTCCATCAAGTTTGAATTCAAAAAAGCAGTTGAAATGTACATCCAATAGGGCATTTAATAGGTCTTAGATGTCTCTTACATGTCCCTTGCAAAGGTCAAACTAAGCATTAACTCTCATTTTCAAATTTGAAATTTCCCCCTCTTGGGCACATTTCCCAAATCTTGCACATGCATCAACCACTCACAAGTTGACAAGTGGTACCATATCATTGGATGAATGTTAGTCCCACATTGCTCATATTTGGACATTCATCCATCTTGAAATTCTATAAATAAAGAGCCCATATCCTCATTCCATCATCCACAAATTATGCAAAGTTATTATGCTAAAATATTTAGCCATTTCCATCCATCAACATTGCGTTCTTAGCTAGGTTTTTGCAGATTTTGGCTTTGAGCTCTCATCCTTCATCAACAAAGTGGATCAATCATCATCAACATATCAAGCTTGCATCTTAGGATTAGAAAGGGCCAATTTTCTTTTCGCTTACATCAAATTGGCACCACTTCCATGGGATCAAGAGTTTTCTTCTAATTAGGGATTCAAATCTTTTTGTTTTGTCATTTTGCTTTGTATTCTTTCAAATATTTTCTTCCTAATTTGAATGTTGCAAATGGATTTCATAGGGAATCTTTGTTTTGGCTTGCAATCACTTGTTTAACTCATTTATTCTTGTTGTTTTGTAGGTACCAAGGCTTGGGTTCACAAATTTGGCGCTAGAAGGAGGGCTAGATATCATTATTTCTAACATTTCCTTGAAATTTCCATGTTTTTCTTCACACACAGGAAATTCCAACGCAGCTCGCCGCAAGATCGCTATTTTAGCAATCGCTAGTGCTCGCCGCCATTGCTATATTACCGCTGAAACAAAAAACTACAATCGCTGGATCTCCATCCCTCGCCAAAAAATTTTAAATTTCTTTAATTGCAACTACTGACTGTTGGACTTGCGTTTTTGAAATTTTGAAAACGCTGACTTAGGGACAAACTCCCGATGTCGGAAAATTGTGGAAGTAATCATGTTTTGTCCCGACATCAGAGCCACGACCGGTAAGCGGTGTTGTGAGAGCACCTACTGGAGGGAAAAATAGCGACGTACTTCAATGGAAGCCACGATGGTTAGAGACAAGAAAAAGTGAGAATTTATTTTTTTAGCACATGTTTTGATTTATGATTCATTTACCTTCTATTTTCTAGTTTTTTAACTTCTGTGTTTTTCTAGAATCTGATTGTTTTTCTTCTTTGTAGGTTGGAAATCGAAAACAAAGGAAGGAGGAATATGGTGATGATATTTCGCCCAATCAAAGTCTTTTTAAACACTTAAGTGTTTGTTTAAACACTTCCTTAAGAATTTGTCATCCTCTTTCATTCTTAGAACACTAGTTTTCATTTGGGCTTAGAAAGAACCTTTCAATTTCTTTTTGCAAAGGTTAAAACGAACAATATGATCAACAACTTACTAGATTTTGTTTATGGGATTAACAAATTGAACAAATGTCTTTC
>VDFB02125542.1:0-49184 GCA_007258455.2 Sequoia sempervirens | reverse complement strand
CCACAACACCTAAAGCCCGAATGGAGAATCAACTGCACCTATTCAACAACCACCTAGATCCCAAGTGATCCTACATCATGTGCAATCCCATAACCTTTGTATGCAATTGGAACCCAAGAGGTTGTCAAACTCTGTCAACCAATGAAACCAACTAACCAACAATGGAATTCCTAGATCCCAACTATGTAAATCAACCTCATCAAGCCAACTCCAAGTACTGTGTTGATACACCTCAAATATCATACATGGATCCCTGGATAAACTAGAAGTTCGTCAACCTCAACACCAACTGACTTCCGTTGTGCCAATCTAATAACCCCTAGAGTCCAATCTGACCAATTCTCAAAACCCTACATCTAGAAGCAATCTACTAGAAAGGGAAAATTAAGGAACTTGGACTCATCACCAGAAGTCGGAAATGTATCGCTCTAGAGTGGACCTGAACCCCTTTTATTCAACCCACCTCTTTATGTCATCAATGACATAGTTAGATACTATGTATGTGGGATGAACAAAAACTGATGAGCACACCTCAAGATGCAATTAAGGTGGAACTCCCCTAACTGTGCCAATGGAAAACCCGAATAGTCAAGTTTACCCCATCATGTGTACTACCATCCTCAGAAGAATACTCACAACTCACAATAGGATGAGTTGTACCTACAACAATGTCATCAAGACCTCTCTCAGAAAGCAACTATAAGTGTCCTGAATCACTTTTAGGAGTGAGAAGAGCACCTTCATGAATGCCATCTACTACCTGGAAAGAGGTTTGAACAATATCCAAGTCCATCGTGTAAGACCTAGAAGAAACCATTTAATTCTAATAAAACTAACCAAGGTCAGTCTCCAAAGTACTGAAGTAGAGCTTGGTGCTCAAATCTCCAATGTCACCTGAATTTGTAGCCATGACTAATGTGTTTGTATCCTCAATAGTCCAACCCACACTTTGTGGTCTCCCGCAAATGTGAAAGATGCCAACCATAGGTGCATAGAAACGCATGCCAATCTCTAACAAGCTAATGGTATAAATCAGAACAACGCCATGCAAATTGTGAATCATATACATGATGGAGAAAAAAGTATCTCTGCTACCCATAGATGGGAATAGCTCATCATCACTCCATCCTCTAACTCCAAGGTGACCATCCCAATCACTCCTGTACATACCAATAGTTATTTCCCTCAAAGTGTCACCTAATAGAACTCTAACTAGAAAAGGAGGACAACCATCAATCAATGAAGTAGGAGGTAAAACCCAAGAGGATGGCACTGGATTGCTAATATTTCTATCTCCAACCCATAGATTGAAACCAATTGAGAACTCAATCTTATACCTCTCAAGATCAAGAATGATGCACCCATCTCCAACTGACTCCTCATGCCTAGATCCAACACACAAGGCACTACACATGTACCCTAAGTGTGAATGCTAAGGGAACTCATGCTGCTATCCTCATCCTATACCTGGGCTACCATAGATGACTGAGTCTCTACTAAACATGATGTACATCTATCCAAGCTCAACTCTAAGCAAATCTCATCAACATGACTCTTGGAATCCTGAAGTGCCAAATGAGTACTCCTCAAGGAATCACTTATAACCATAAGCTCATGAGTAAGCTTATCTAATTCATCCTCTTTCCTTCTCAACACATCTGAATAGACCTTAGTATGGTTGAGAAAGTGATAATGGTCTAAAAGAAGGTGAAAATAGTTTGTATTCATTGCTCCCATACCTTCTTTGATCTCCTACAAGCTGTCATGAGAATACTCTGCTTCAAATCCCCTATGTCTTCTCTCTAACTAAACCATCCAAAGGTGATTCTCAATTAGTTTGTGCATTTTATCATGATGAGATAATGCTACCACAATCCCATCCTCACTCACCTTCAACTAGTTCTTCAAACTGTGTGGATAATGATTAGCTTCTATTCCACATGGAGAAGCTTCTAATTGTGCCTGAAATTCTTTTTCTGTAAAGTCTCATATGCTCTCATTCTAATATGGATTTAGGTCAACACTAATTCCATTTGTAGAAATATCCTCAATTCCCTAATTAGGTTTCACTACATGAGATGACTCTATTTGTTCTTTAAGTTCATCATCCCACACAATCGAATCACTGGATGATGGCATACTATCCTCCTAAAGAGAAGATGGAACGTATAAACCAAATGAGATCAACTCTCCTGTAGTCAGTTGCTCCTTGAATTTCTCAATCTTTCGTTCAACCAATCTTCTTGTGAGATCATATGGTGTAGTTGAAACATGTTGCTCTCCTCTCCACATGTCCAACAAATCAGATCGTATCTACTTATAAACATCATAATCTTTATCTAGGATCTCAGACAAGATGTTGAACATATCTGCCTTCACTTTTCCTGAATGATGTTTCCTGATTTCGGATATGAAGCAATCAAATAGTTGGAGAATAAGACCATCATAATAAAAAATGATAATTTATGAGTGCACCTATGCCACCAATTCTAGAATTCTAATCCTCTTATTGAAAGTAGGGATTTTGATGTCTCTTAACCCATTTAAGCTTTCAATAATCAGTTGCATGGCCCCTCATTTTATCATCATCATAAGGGATTTCAGGAGCTATAAACCTCATAATTTCACTTATGCAAGTGACAAATACTAATCTTACTTCTTCATCTTGATGTCTCATCAACTTTGGCTTGACAAATGAATGCACCAAGGGAGACATAGTTGCAGCCATTGTTTGAGAAGGTGATTCACTAACCTTGTAGAAACAACTTTTTGCTTCCTCCAAAAGGTTCAGGAGAGCTATTTTAGCTTGAGGTAAGAGTTCCAACTTCTCACCTACAAATTTTAGTCTCTCTTGAAGAAATTTTGTGGCATCCTGCTGAAGGCCTTTTTCCTGCCTTGCGCTCTCCTTCGGTTGGTTAAGTGTATGCTAGTCATTCACTGCTGAAAATTCATTATAGAGGCTTTTAGATATTTCATCTGTAGATACATCATGTTTCTTCTTCTTATTGTTTTGTGATGTATACCAATTTAAATAGGCTTCTAATGTCTACTCTGACCTTTGCTATGATAGCATGAATTCCCTCCACTTACTCAAGATGTCTTCCACACTTGGCTGCTCACATGTCTTTGAATTCTTGGTGTACTTGTTATAATCTTTCTAATTTTCCATATACTTGATGAAAGGAAGGTTATTTCTGATTCTTTTTGGAAATGCAAGATATTCTTGGTGAGCAACCTCTATATCATTTTTGGAAAACATGATTAACTATCCAACTGGCCACAACTTATATTCAATCCAAACTGAAGTTGTGATATGCAATTGACTAATTGAATCAATGTTCAATCTACCCAACAGGCTAGCAGATTCAATAGCTTTGATACCACTGTAATGACCTTAGAAAATTCTAACTTATTTTCACCTTTTCAGGCCTTGGACATTTCATCAAACATTTGCCTTGAATGTTGTGTTTGGTTTGATATAATTTTTTGTTTATGTTTTCCCTTGAAATAAAATGTTGGAATGCAAATAGAACTTGTCTAAACTATGAGAAACATAATAATTTACATCTAGGATGAAGTGCGTATTGTTTTTGGTATTTTTGGATGCAATATATGATGACTAACTCATGCAAATTCACTTCTACAACAGTGAGGCATTTTTACAAAAAAATTCCATACAACCTTCGTACTTCATTAAAATGCTTTGTAAATGATTATAGTTCTTAGAAATGAATGTAGGATGTTGATCGTCCTATATGACGAGATGATTACAATGTATTTTGAATGACAATGCAAACTCTCTATCACTGAGATAAATGCATTTATAGAACACTATATGGCAACAATTTATTATGCAAATACAATTGAAATCTGATTACAATATGTATGCTATTGATTCACCTAATCGCCTCTTTAAGAGAAGATGATTTTTAATGATATCATGCAATCTTTACAATGAAAAAATATAATAAATTAAAGAACTTGGGATGCCAAAACTAGACTGAGATAAATTGTTTGATTCTCCTTCAAATTTGACTTTTGTGATGCAAGGATGCAGTGCCTAGAGTCCTGGGTAGCCAACGAACATATCCCAATCACTTGCAGATTTTTATCTACTCTCCTATATGAAATCACACCAGCACCTTGGTTGATATCAACCCTCCAATAGATGTAGCAAAATCGCCCTTCTTTATCAAAATTCAATTTTCCAAAAATTGATGATGTCTCTTAATGAAAATCATCCTTCTCCAAGCTCAATTTGATTGATCAAAACACAACAATTATCTCCCAAATCAATTTCTCAATTCTCCAACGTTTTTCCTAAGGCCATTAAATTTTTCCAAGATGATCCAACAACTATGAATTCTATCTCAAATGAAATTGCAGCAATACAACAACAGCTACAACCCAATGATGACATGAATAAGTCCTTCCAATGATGATTGCAACAATACAATAGCTACTGCAAATCTCCAACCTTTCAACACTAATTGCAACAATACTTTAGCTACTGCAATGATGATGGTGTGATAGTAAACCAACTATCACACTAATTGTCAGAATGGCAATAATACATTAGCTATTGCACCTATGAAATTCTTCGATGAAGCACCTGTAGAAACCCTAGATGGATTTCTCAACACTCCAACTAGGGTTGATCTTTCACAACTAAAACTGACACCTTAGAGTCTTCAAACCCTCAGGCAATGCAAGCCTCAACTCTTACCACGTAGGTAATAGAAAAATAGAATAACTCCAGACACCCTCCAAATGACTTGCATTGAGCTCCTTATAAATAATTCTCAGTCACCTCCAAGAAGCTTCTAGAATAAAATATTATTTTATTCCTTTAAATGACTTTATGATTTATTATTTTATTTAGTCACTTTATTAAATTAATTAAATATAAAGCCATCCTTTTGATATTAATTTATTGGATTAACTTTATAACTAATTAATTTAATATTCCCAATTTATTTAATTAAAATAATCAATTAAGATATCATTTTGATATATTATTAACTTTGGACAACTTAATTAATTAATTTAATTAAATCACCATACCTACAATTTAGAGACATGGCAGAGATACATTTTGCAATTTGTAACCTTTGATGAAATGCTCTAGTTTGAACCTCATTGTTGGGAGTTTGACTACTTTGATGTTCGTGTTGATGATCTTATCGCAAAGATTGATCAACTCTAAAGAGATGTTCCTGGGAGTCATGAAGTTTGAAAGCCACAACTGAGGCCCTAGAAAGTTGGGCGCCTTTTCTAAGAAGGGTGCATTTTTCTCAATACTTAATCAAATTGCCATGTTTTTCAACTTGCTTTCGTCATTGGTGTTTTAAGCTTGATCTTCATTCACGAGCGTTTGACAGGTCCCAAGAGTTGGATATTGGATTCATTGCATAGCTAGAAGGATTTTGAGTAGATCTCTTGAAGAAGACAACTGTTGAAAACCTCATCTGGTTGACCAAAAGTCTAGGCCCCCTAGCTTGTAGGGGTACATTTGACCTTTTGACTTACATTTTATCCTCTGTTTTACATGTTTGCTGAATCAACTGCTATTGTCATTTGATACGTCTTGTGGATTGGAGAACAAATTCGTTGCAAAGTTGGATTGAAGCCGGGAAGATCATCTGGAGATAGTTACTGCAAAAACTAACATCAGAGAGCTTTTATTCCTGGGTACCCCTGGGCTACAGGGGTGCAATTTTCGTAACAGACTACCATTTTGGATGTTTTTTGACCTTCAACATCTTCTGCCTCTATCGTCGTTTGTCGATGTTTGACAAATCAGATGGATTTGCTTGATGATTTGCTAGAAAGCTAGCAAAATTCTAGAGAAGATGACTGGTTTTACAAATGTTAACAACTACCTTTGGCCTCTCAAATTCAAGGGTTCCCTTGGTCAGTAGGGGCACTTTAGGCTCCAAACTTGATCATTTTTTGATGATTTTCAACTTCTTCACGCTTTGTGATCACCATGTTGCTAGGCTACTTTGATTGCGTTGAAGCATTGCTATTGCTAATGCGAGTACATTCACCATTGTGACTACTTTCACCATTTCTGCATGTACGGACACTACAAAGTTGACTTGAGCATTGATTGCAAAGGCATCTCCCTTGTAGCAAGGCATAGTGTTTCTAGTCTTAAATATTTTTTACATTTTTCACCTTTTGAAAATCTCCTCCGTCGCGAAGCATATTTTTTAGCTTCTTTCACCATGGAATCTTCTGTGATGTGTTTGAGGCTTAGATTTTGACACTTGGTATTGGCCATCTGCCATTGTTGACCTCTGAGGTCCTAACTTTTCTCCTGAAAAAGTAAGTAGACCCACCAGAGCTAAACTAAATTTTTCTTAATTTTGACTTGACCGATGTGATTGTGAAGTGAAATAAGCCAATCAAAATTATTTTCAATCAATTCTGGAAAGATCCTATTTTTTAGGGTTTTCCTAAAATTAGGGGCCTGAAACCCTAATTTTCAAAATTTTCCACTATCCTCTGGATAGTAAACCCACAAAAATCCCATGCTTTGTTTGACCTAAAATTGACTTTTGACAATAATTTTACAAGATTTAGACCATTTTTATCAAAATACCTTATTGAAGCAAATTTTTTATTTTGGGTACAACATGCAATGTATCCTTGAAACACTCATCCATGGATTTCCACCTCATTTACTCACTAATTAAATTATCAATAAGGGATTCCATTTTTCCTTCTATAGTAGAATAACTTAGTGCAACAATTAGATTATGCTAAGATTCAAGTAAAGAGAAAAGTAAAAAAGTGCGATTATCCCCCTTTTCTAACTTAAAATCAATACTACCTAGCTTACTCAAAATGATATTAAAGGTATTTAAATACTTGAAAACTATTGTACCCAAAATAATTTTTTGCTTCAAAGAGACATTTTTCTTAAAATGATCTAATCATGTAAAAAAATTGTCAAAAGTATGTTTTAGGTCAAACCAAACATAGGCTTTTTGTGGGTTTGTGTCAAGGAACATATGTGCAAAATTCTAAAAATTTAAAAATTAGGGTTTTGTGCCCCTATTTTTAGGGAAACCCCTTAAAATAGGACCTTTCCAAAATTGATTGAAAATGATTTTTATATGATGAATTGACTTCACGATCACACTGGTCAAGTCAAAATCACCAAAAATTTAGTTTTACTCTGGTGGGTCTATTTTCATTTTTTAGGAAGAAAGTTACGACCTCCGCAACCATTAATGGCAGATTGGCCAGTACTAGGTGATAAGAGCAAAGCTTCAAAAGCTTCAATGATGAATCCATGGCAAAAATACTCAAAAAGAATGTTATCTCACAGAGAGGATTTTCAAAATTGAAAAATGCCAAAAATTGACTAACTCTGGAGAAAGTATGCCTTGCTACCAAGGAAGATATGCAGTCAACATGAGAGAAAGAGCCCCTGCTGACTAGGGACGCTCTTGAACTAAAGGATCCAAATGTCAGTTTTTGAGAAAACTTGTCTTCAGATGATCTCTCCAACATTAGCTCAGCCTTGCAATGAACCTGTTAGCCATCTTGCGAGACACATCAAATGACAACAACAGTTGATCGTCAAAGCATGAAAAATCAATGGAAAATCAATGCATATCAAGACAAAAGCGCCCCTGCTAGCCAGGGGAACCCTTCAATCTATTCCACCTGATGAAGTTTTCAACAACTGCTTTCTACAAGGCATCAACTTAGCTCTCTCTCAGCTTCACAAGCAATCTAGCTGCACGTCCACAAGACTTGTTAAGCAATCAGAGGAAGAGATCAAGCAGAAGACACCTAAAGGTGAAAGATGAAGGAAGAATATGAAGAAATTAGCTAAGTGTTAAGGAAAAGTGCCCTTGCTGAGTAAAGGTGCTTAACTTTTTGGGCAGTCAAATGTAGTTTGCAAGCTTTGCAACCTCCAAGATGACCTTCCATGTCTTGATTAGTCTCAACAATGACATTGTTAGCGAAGGTAATGAAAAAATCAAACATATGACAAAAGAGATCAAACTAGGACCGTTCGTGAAGGTTGGCAACATAAAAATAACAAGTCAAAAAGCTAAAAGTGCCCCTGCAAGCCAAGGGGGCCTAAGCCTTTTAGGCACTTAAACCTACCTTCACGCTTCGCGAAGCCATTCATCCTTTCCAGGACTGAGCTAGTTATCCATCCCACGTTTCAGCAAGATCATCAGACTCATCAGTCAACATTGATCTCAGATTAGAGCATGAAAGGTCAAAATGGTAAAATTGAAGAACAGTCTAGAAATTGACTAAGTTTGAGGCCAAAAGTGCCCCTATTGAGAAAAGGCGCCCTTGAATCTGAGGCATCTGATTCAATTATTGAGCTTTGTAGCTCCTAAGCACACTTAATCAAAGTTGTTCCATCTCAGCAATGGATCTGTCAGCAACATCTTAGGAGCAACTGAGCAACCGGGATTGAAGATTCAATAGAGGCACTTCGCCATGAAAAAAGAATGAAAATAACTTCAACTCCTCAAAAGGGATGCCCAAAGTCAAAGCAAGATCTATTGACTGAAGTTATATTTTGAAGGCCTTTCATGTCTAAAACGTCCCACAATCAGTGGAAATCACTCTCGAGAACTCTAGATCAAGCCAAATCACACCTCAATCAAGAGTTGGTGCCCAAACTTGATGCATTCAAGCTTCAATCATTATATATCAAGTTGAGGTGTCCCATTTCATTATCTTTCTTTGTAGGTTGAAGGCTAAAACAACAATTTTCTCTCCAAGATGTCTTTTCAAGATCTAACAGAGGGGCTTTGACCATTCTTCATATTTTTGAAGATCAGTTGCACAAAAGGATAATTTCTCAGAGGTTGCATCCAGGGGCATATTTTTATAGAAGGGCAACAAAAAACTTCCAATCTTCTTCTTGTCTTCTTCCTCTCTTCTATCTTAAACTTCTTGCATGTCATAGAATACAACAAGCAACCACATATCTGACCAACTGGGTATGATCAACACAGTTTTTTAGCAAAACCCATCTCTTGAAATTTTCTAGAAACGAAAAACTTGCTGCCCCTATTTTTAGGGATTTTTTCGAAAAAGTCACAGACTTGAAAATCAAATGAAATAGGTTTGTTCAAAATTGAAGCACGAACAAAACCCATGTTCCAAAATTTTCTTGAAAAATACTTCTCGGTAGGTGCTATTTTTAAGGGTTTTCAGAAGTTGTTTGAATAGGGTCATGTGCATAGTTAATCTTTAAGTTTTTTAGGATGCAGTTCTCCCAAGTACAATACAAGACCAAAATGGTCTTGTACCATGATTTTCTAAAAATAATAGACATAGACTTGCATCAAGTACACCAAGAGGTCAACTCAAAAGATTTGGAAGGCATGGACTAGATCACGTTACAAAACATCGAGCAATCCAAATTGCTTGAGGTTGTGTCAATCACCATCACATTAAAGAATGTGGAGTTTGTAATTGCTTGCATTAAGCATTACAACCCTACCACATGAGAAATCTGATCATTGGATGGCCGGTTGATTTGCAACCTTAAACCTAAGGATGTCGATGTTGGACTCAAGGAACATTGAGAGGGGGGGTGAATTAGTGTTCCACAAATTTAAACTTTAAATCCAGATCTTAAGCCATTAACAACACATAAATAGTGTTAGTGTAATTAATTAATTATTACACTTGCATAAGTTTCATTTTAGGATATTTTAATTCTTCGGTTATTATTATTGGTCCTTATCTGCTTTGATGCATCTTTTGTTGTCAAGATAACATTTTTGTGTTATATATTGCTTTATAAAGCAACCATCTCATGTAATTATGAATTCTTGAATAACACATCTCTATGCAAAGCTTTGATTTTATTTTCTTTTCTCTTATGTGGAAGGTTTTTTGGTTTGCATGTTTGATCTTGGTTTCTAACATGGTATTAGAGCCTTGATATGTAGCCCCTTCTCAATTTTTGGAGAAATTCATAAGTTTGGCATTCCTTTGAGGATATGACCTTTATATTTTTTTTAGTGCATTTTGAGCAAAATGTGACACTTCATCACGCTTGTAGCAATCTCAAACCCTAAGATCGCCTCTCGTTGTTTTGCTCAAATCCAAAGCACGGTAAACAAAGGACTTTAGAGGCAATGTGATCCTGGTGACATCTCGGGAGTGCGTGCCTCATTTTATGGCACGTGACATTGTACGTGCCTACACACGCCTCTGGTAGGTTACATTGCACTATAGGCCCCTCACTCCTCCACTTTTCTGTGCTGCCCATGCCTCCACGCTTACCGGGGCCGTGGCACCTTAAAACTGGATAGCCTATAAAAAATCATCATTTATCAATGAAACTAACTCCACTGCTCCACACAGTCTGCTAATTTTGAAGACTCGCTCTGGCGCAAAATCCTATAAACAAGAAACCCATAGGGGAATCTTTTAGATTCCCATGAGAATATTCTACATGTCGCTTTTAGGCAACTGGAATTTTTTTCCAGCCATAGGGGCTGAATTTTTCTATGATAGCCGCATGGACGCCAAATTTTGCTCATGACCGATGGCTGCTACAAGGACCATGATCTCTTTGCCCCTCCTAGCCTTAATTTTCCTTCAAGGAGCAATTTTTTTCTTTTGGCACGGTACAATTAAAAACGAGATGACGCATTGTCTTTCGGAGCACTATCTTGTGTGTGTAGTATATTTTTATTATTTTTCATTTAGCTGCATTTATTTCTGTTTGAATATAGATTTTGATTTATGGCCTCCGAGCTCATAAATTTTTGCCACAATATCTGATTTTCATCGTCTTTGCAGAGTTGGAAAGGTATTGAGGAGCTCTATGTTGTTGTCCATGCACTTTTTTTTGTATTTGCCCCAGGTTGATCATTATTCCAGATTTGTCACGATGGGTGTTTTGGAGATTACTTGGATGTTTTGGCAATTGGAAGGGTGAAACTTGAATCTTTGCACTTCATTTCAATATCACATCATTTTATTTACTGTTTATGCATGTTAGCATTCTCTCTTTTTACAATCATTGGGTTATTGTAATAAATGAACTGATATAAAGTTCCATCAGGGGGGTTTCTTGCATAATAATCTGATTAGAGTGTAGTTTCACTTTGATCTCCATCTTGATTATTGATGACAACTTGCATGGGTTGTATTTGGTTTCTTAGTTTCTTTTGGCCACATCTTTCTCTTGCTTGATAGATATTAGATTCACATTGGTTCACACTTCAGATTGGGAGCCTATGGTTATTGATATGCATTGGTTCAGATCCATCTTAGTTTGAGGGCCATGTTTTTATGGTAAATGTTCCAAAGTATTTATGGTACTTATTCCCATGGAAGAGTTTTAGTCTCAGTTTGGCATCGGAATCGAGATACACAGTTTCTAGATTCTGTCATCATTTCATCTACTGTTGCTTCACAGATTCCAGGGTTGTTCCAATTTGTGATTTTTCTAGTGTTTCGTGGCATCGGGTCTACTGTTGCTTTATCATGATTCCTTGATTCAATCAGTGATTCTCATTTGGTTTCAGTAGTAGACAAAAGTATCTTTCCTTGCTTGTCAGATTGCAGTTCCAGTGTTATTCCACAGTGTTCTTCCAGTGCTTCTTTGCAACAATCATCTCATTGTAGGGGGGTTTTGTCCCACTGGGTTTTCCTTCTCTACCTCATTATTGCATTTGTACATGGGTACCTAATCAGACCTTGTTGTTGGGACCCATTCATGCTTTCTTGCATTCATCTTAGTTTTAGGTGCATGTTTTTTTAGTCTCCCTAAGTTGCACTTATGGGGGGGGGTTAGTGTAATTAATTAATTATTACACTTGCATAAGTTTACTTAGGTAATATTTTAATTCCTAGGTTATTATTGTCATCCTTATCTTGTTGAGTTATCTTGTTGCTCAAGATAAGATTAGGGTTATGCATACATTGAATATAAAGAAAATCATCTCATCTAATTATGAATTCCTGAATAATATTATTTGCACATCTTCATGTAAAGCTCTGTTTTTATTTGCTTTTCTCTTTTGTGGAAGGTTTTTTGGTTTGCATGTCTAATCTTGGTTTCTAACAAATAGAAATAAATATGCAAGCACATGAACAAGATAATCAAAACACCATAACACCAATATTTTTACATGGAAACCCTACTAGGGGAAAAACCATGGTGGAGATTCATCCACAATTTCTATACTTTGTTAAAAGTATGAAGAAAAGGGAATGCACATGCATTCAGACACACTGCCTAGAGCTCACTGTTCAAAACAAGGAAGGCTCACTGCCTTACAAAATGTTAGAGATTACAAAAAAAGTTTGAACTAATAAGATAACATCTAAAAATGCCTGGTTTCAATTCTGGTGAAGCTCATAAATCAAGTTTTGAACCTTTTGTTAGACTTTGCACTTCGCTTCTGCTCTGTCACCAAATCCTCTTCTGTACCAACAAAATTCTCACAACTAATCTTCTGATATTCGCATACCCAACTTCTTTTCCCTACAACTGCTCTCATATATCTCATGCACACAAAATGAATTTCCCAAACTCCCATAAATACCCGCTATCAAGAATTCAAACACTATATGTCGACTTCACTCAAAATATAATATTCTTCTACATGTCAGCTTCAAATCATAAATAATTTTTGATGCGTTCCCACACACGTCGGCCAAACCATAGCTAGGACCCAAAACAAAATTCTCAAACATAGACACAATTAAACAATCATCCCGAATACATCCGCAACATGCTTCATTGATTAGGTCAGCCATAATGAAAAAATAGACATAAAATCATTCTATCAGATCTCTTTACTCATACACGGATTAGTGCAACATCACAAAACTTACCAATAAGGTACCATACATGCTCAACAACCCATCTTGGGGATCCACAAAACAAGATGATGATCTGGTGAAGCATACCGATTGACATACTAACTGGATACCCTATCCATCATGTTCTCTGTCGGTAGTACACTGTACTTGACTTTATTTGTTGGTATAACTAGGTTTGGATCTACAGACCACAACAGTGACTTCAGTTGCCATCAATGACAACACTAGAAGCCATACCAATAATCTCCTCGAGCCATATGCCAACAGTCGAAAGGTGTTTTGCTATTCCACCATGTTCGACCAATGTGGTCATATCTGTGAGAGAATGCGAAAGAGCATTCGAAGTATCCAAGGATAAGTGTCAACAAAGAATGGCAAAAAATGGATAAAATTCAAAAAGGCCAACCTGCCCAAGAATGTTGGGTGAGGAGAGTTCTGAGATGAGTATGCAGTGATGATCACTCTACTTAACCGGATCACTGAATAGGAGGATGGGAACCAATTTCAGTTGTGGAAGTACTACATCATCGCTAAGATTGTAAGCAACAAAGAGCATTATGACTGGCCCCCCCTCATCAGTGATATGCTCCACCAACAAATGATAGGGTTCTTAGAGGCTCACAAGTTCCACATGTGTTCATATCTTGTATACCTAATTTCCTTCCAAGGCCAGTTTAGAGCATTAAACACTGTGGGAACCTTAGGTGTGCAGAAGGTCCACCAACATTTTTCGTGACTTGAGTTTACACAAGTAGAATGACATTTCAAGCGGATAAATGATCTTTTCATTATACACATTGTAAGGGACCTCGACCATGAGATGCATGTACATATACCACTAGTAGCCAAGGAGGCAATGGTGGATTAGGCAGATTGGTTCATCCAATTCCCCACCTTCACCTATATACATGTATATGGATACAATAGTCATCCTCCCATGTTACCCCGCTACCCTTCAGATAGGGTAGTATTCATGGAGTTCTTGCGGCAGTTGACTGAAGTTCATTCTCATCTATGCCTCAAAAAGAAGACAACTGCGAGCTTTCCTATCCAAATGGGACTTTACAGGTTTAAAACAATGGTTGATGCCAAAACCATGTACCAAGAGATGGTGAGACTTAATCTCAAATATCTCATTAAGAGATGGTCATATGATCGGAGAGGCCTTTATGCAACACACCTTGAGTAGCACTCATCACATGAGCCTTCCATGGAAGACTATTGGGTCAACTATGATGATGAGTTTGATGTACGAAGATAGAACTACATCCAGTTTAGGCTCCCACAAATTGCTTTCATGTCAGAAGATGTGGAAGGCCTATCTGATGATGACAGGGAGGTTATTATCCCTACATTCTTTATGGATCAAGTGGACTCACAACCACTTGGAAAAGTGGATTGGTATGCAAAGGAGAACACATATATAGAGGAAATAACAAGTAGGGTTGTCAGAAATAGTCAACTCTATTTGGATAGTAAGAAGACAAGGAAGGTAGTAATTCCCCACACAAAGCCACCATCGGTTCATCCTTCACTTCCTTCCACATCAAGGAAGAAGCCCAGATAAAAGCAATGGAGTAACCCTCCCAAAGGAATGCGAATGTCAAGGCATGCAAGGGGAAGAGCACAAGAGGTACATGTGGAGACAACCACAAACATACCTGAGATAGTCATGGAAAATGTTGTAGTTGAACTATTGATTGAGATAATCACAACCGAGACAGAGCCCATGATGGTAGCAGTTGCAATAGATACAGTGCCTTTGATAGAGATTGAATCTCCTACTTCACCACCATCACATCAGTCACAAGTCCCCATTAACTTGGACTCCCCACCACGAGACATCATTGTAGCACAATCTCATTCATCAGGCATTCAGGGGCCTAACATTCCTCCTTCTAGCAAGGCTAGTTAGGATTCAATCTGGCTTAAGGGTCTCCTAGGAAGGAAGAGAGAAAGGCCATCCTACCAGCTTGACCTCACAGAGTTTGATCATGTCCCTCAAGACATGCCAGTGAAGAAATTGAAGAGGCAGGTTCATGTAGGAAGGAATGCAGATAATGAATTTGTCATAGAGACAACTACCCCACTTGAGGACAAAAATAAACATGAGTTAGAGGTTGAGGACTTCACATTGTTGAAGGTCAACCTCGATAAGACTACTCATCAGGTGGATGCAGATCTTCTTGGAATTTCCTCGGTGATTATTCAAGAAAGAATGGATAAGGACAAAAGAGACAAAGCAACCTTAAAGGATGAAAACTGACAGTTGAGGCTATACATATCTAGCTTGATGCACGGTACTCCAAACATATCTAATTTTCCATGAGAGTTGCTACACCTCCCCATGGAGAAAAACCATCACCAACTGAATTCATATGGTTTAAACTTGAGAAATCAAGTGGGGGTGATCCCACAATAGTGGTTTACAATTTTTGGCCAAACTAGACATTGAAATTATTATTTTTAACTAAATCTTCACATTTGGGCACTTGTAACAGCTAAATCGTGAGGAATTTGAAGATGATGCAAACTAGAGTCTCGTCACATTTTGTCCAGATTCAAAAATATTTTTTCAAAATTTTTGGAATCAAACCTGACTTCTTTTCCATCTCCCATGAAACCGGTTTTCTGAGAAACAACATTTTAAAAGTGACATACAATATAATGCATAACTTTTTTTCCATGAAGGATAAAATTCTAATTCTTTTGAATTTAGATTTGTAACTGGATATCTAGTGCTTCCACTTGGTTAGATAGTTTTTATTTTAATATTTTTCTTTAATCAAGTTCTCAAGTCAAACCAATTACAATTCGCACATAGCAACGACCGTATAACGAGTAACTTTTTTGTATATATCAATTTTTTTTTTTTTTTGGGTTGATAAAAGACTTCAATATCCGGTGCACTCATTTTTTATTTTTTGATAATATGCTATTTTTCCATTAGTGCGAACAAAGACCTTCATTTTTGATGAAAACCCTATGTTTAATAAAACTAAAAACAAATACATAATAAAACCAAAGCATACTAGCGGTATTGGTGGCATGGTGTGATGGTTTATAGGTGGCATTGTTGTTCTTGCCACCAAGGTTCAAACCCGCTGGGGTGGTATTGTTGAATGGTTGTATTCACCATAGCTTTGGTCAAAAGCGCTTTCCTTTGAATTAAAAACCAAAACATACTAAAATTATATTGATTTGGATAGCTTGTTCGAGGACTACGATTCGGTTAGGTTTGTGAAGTTCCTCCATTTTATCCTCAGAGCTCTGAAGTGCAAAAATTATAGATTTTTGTGTCTTGGGGATGAGGGATAAGGGGGTTCAGATGAACCCATAGGAGTTTGGGGACCCTCAGGTGTTCGCTCAAACCAGGATTCACTTGAACCCCTTCATAATGCTTTTTTTTTTTGGTTGCCTTTAGAATTCAAAGGGGTTTGCTCGAACCAGTAGGTTCGTACGAACCCCCAAAATCACATTTTTTGCCTTGGGGTCATTTTTTGTGATTTTTCCTTCCTCACTTGAATTGTAAACCACTATTGTGGCTTCACCCGTGGATGAATTTGTTGTCAAAGGACGGTGTATATTGGTTGAACTATAATAGTTGAGGAACAGAGCTAATGAACTCTGCTCAGAGATTCAACAGTCAGAGTAAAGGACAACAAAGAAGAGGCTATGGGATGAAATCACAGTTTCAAACTTGCAATCGACATCCCAACCAGTTATCACTATAGAAAATAGGCGACATCTTTTCACTTGGAAAGAATAGTTGGCATACAAGGTGAAAGCCTATGATGCCAATTTTGTGGAATTGATCGAGTACCGACATATCATGGTAGGTGTTATCAACTTCACAAGAATGTTGGTAATATCCATCCCTTGTCTCTACCAGCACAAGGGAGGTGCATATATTGAGCTAGACATAGTGCAAAAATAGTTCCAAGATCTCATCTGTGGCACTTTTTGTAGTGACCCTGCTGGTTGCGAGTTGAGGAAGATTGCAGAAATGTCCACCAAGCTAGATGACGTAGTTGCAAAATACATTGAGTATCAACGATAGCTTGCAAGTGGAGAAGAGATGTTGAAGTGCCACATCATCATCGTACAGAGAATTGATTTTCCAGAGGCTGAAGAAGTCAACAAATGGATAGAAGATCTATTGACCAGTGGAGAAGAGGTGTAAAGCACCCACTTAGGACGTCCTACCCTTCAAGATAGCATTAATGGCAATGAGAGTTAACTTGATGCCTCATTCCAAGTTAGCTCCATGTCCCACTGATCATGCATGTCAGATCCCACCAATTATGTATGTCTATCTCAGATCTCCACTAATTGTGGATCTCTATTTTGGAGGCACATTTTGTAATTTAAGCTCAATTTTAGTTTAGTTTCACTCAACTAAAGTAGACTTCTAGTTGACTGTTTGTTTAGTTTCAGTTAATTGAAGTAGATTTCTAGTTAACTGCTTGCTCACCTACTTTTAGACATAGGAATAAATCTTGTTGATTGGCAAGAATTGATTGTTAACTCAAGGAGATTTTGGGGTTGCCTACTCTTTTGAGTTTCTATAAATAAGAGCCTTAGGCTAATTATTTTGCTAACCTTTATTTACTACACAAAATTGTCATGCCATTGTTGCCAACAAGTTTGAAAGTGCATATTTGTTCACTCTTGGATGAGAGTTTGTTTAGTTTGATAAGCAATTGTGTATGATTTTGTACCTTTTTTGTCCTAAAACTTTGTAATTCGTTGAGAAAGCTTGAAGAAGGAAATCAAAAGGCACATGCAATATGATCTAAATATTTGAGTTCTTTCAACATCTTGTTCTAATAATCTATTGTTTCAATCCCACCCTTGGACAGGTTCCATCACCTCCTTGGTTATTTTTTTGTTAATGATTGTCATTAGATGTTGTATAATGATCTACTTTCAACCTACACTTTGGATAGGTGTCGTCACCTCCTCGGGGATCCTGTTAGCCGGTTCATTGTAATTTGTTATTTCTAGCGAGTTGTATCCTAGCCTATACCTCGGACAGGGGTTCCTCCTCCTTGGAAAGTCTAAGATCCCTCTTACTGTTAGATTGATTACTTGCATAAAGCCTTATTCCAACATAAATTTGAGAGTTTAGAGCCTCAAATGCATTCTAAAAGACGGTCAGACCAAGTGATCCAACCAATCCATTCCCACTCCTATTCCCTCATGCTTTGTTTACCTTGAGGTAATATGATAGATTAAAAGCTAGTTTAGTTATAGCTAAGATTTGCAAAAACTAGAGAAAGCCTTAACTACAACGCATTGGATTTATGCACCCTTGTGTCCTTCCCACTGAGTAAAAAAGATAGGAACACTTAAGTTCATTTTACTTTTATGCAAACATCAACAAACAAGAGGGAGCTTCCCCTCCATAATTTGAAGAGCAGTCATCATGCTCTGTGCATAGTTGTCTGTTTACTCAAAATGATATTAAAGGTATTTAAATACTTGAATACAAAGTATCCTTGCTTAATTTTTAAGGAATATGTTTTTTCTTTTTTAAGTACAACTTGGTTACCAAGCTCTTCATTGGATAAATCTTATTGATTCTTTTCCACAAATTGAAATAAATAGTCTTCTCTATAATATTCAAAAGAACATAATGCACAAGGAAAAATTATATAGTTCCCCAATGATATTTATCTGTCTTTCTCTATTATTGATTTGAAACATATACATGTTTAGAATTTGTTGTTACACCTCTCTATTTATCTCTCTTCCAAGAGATCCTCCATTTTTAGTTTTCACAACAAGAATCCAAAGTCACTCAACTTATTAATATCCTATTATGATGTGCCTACCATTGATTATCTAACCACAACTAGATATACAAAACCAGTAAACAATACTCACATTGCAACCATAAAAGTCTCATAACAATGCAAGAAAGATGTCCCTTTTGAAATCAATTCATAGCTTTGATATGAAATAAATAACCTGGTAAACAACACAATGAAAATATTATCACAATAGAGATTTAATATGATAAAGCATGTGATTAAGTCAATAAAATTAATAAACCAATTAAGAATTAAAAAAAAATACAAACCATAACATCATATTTACATGGAGAATCCCTTATAAAAAAATCCACATCCATAGAGACCCAAGCTTGTGTTGATATCAAAAGAGTATACACCAATACAATCATTTATCCCTGTAATAGTAAAATAGTAACATGAGAGTACTTGCAAAGAACCTTAAAATCATCCAATATATATAAATGTAAAAAATAAGAAAATATCAAGTGGTATCTAAAATCATGAGTCAAAAGCATAAGCCATAGAAAAATCTATTTCATCTATGGCCATTGTCAAGGATCTTGGAAAATAGTATGTAACTCCTCTTACATCCTTATTTTGTATTATATATGTCATAATGGTAAAATTAACAAAGATAGCAATCATAAGCACTACATGATATCATTTAATGATTGCGTCAATAATTACCAAGTTGGGATGATGCTTTGTAACTCCCAAATTTAACCTTTTCAATGTAACCTACTTATTCATTACCTTCTTACACAATATTCCAACTATCTTGTAGTATAAATAATAAATAATAATGTTCCCACCCACACATGGGAATCCCATTTTGAACACTCCAACATGTTTGGAGATCATTCATTATTTATCATCTACATAATTATGTACATTCAGTAAAAACTTAGGATTACGAGGTGAATGTCACCCCTTATCCTAATTGTTTGAAACAAGTTTTTTAATCTTCGTAGTGGTTCCTAGAGTTTTTCAATCAAGGATTTGTAGATTAGCAATTAAAAATTTCCAAGGTCTTCATTGACAAAGACTAGGGTTTAAAAGTATAAAATTTTGTAGGTTTGTAGAGAAAAAAAAATAATGGATAGGGTCTTTAGTCACTAAGATTGTTTGATGAGTTTTTAGTTTCAAGTTTTAAATGACCTACTATGCTTAGGACGAGGAAGCTACATCTAAATAATTGGAAGGAGATAGTTCTATCAAATTATTGTTTTTAACTTGTGATACTTTTTAGCCACAATAATTCTTAGCTATTGCTATTTTTGGGATATAAGTATTTCAAGATGATATTCTAGATCATCTATTAAGAGATGCCCCATTTTTATATGACCTTTTAGAAGGTCTAATTGTAGATATATTCTTATAAAAAATATATTTGAAGAATTTTAATTTTAGTTGATATATTTGGGGATAACTTTGTATTTTGGGATTACTTTTAGTGTGAAAAAAATATTGATAAAAGAGAAACTATAGTTAGATTTTTATTTATTTTTCATGCAAATTATTCTAAACACTTAATTCTAGTGATAATTGTTACACTTATTTTTTTGTTGAAATCATTATTCAAGCTATTTTGTGTAACATTATGTTTGTTTGTTGATTTATCATATTGAATAGTCTTTCTTGAAAAGTATGTGATTTTAATTGTAGGTTTCACTAAAGAAGTTATTGTAGTTATGGATATGATAACATATGTTTATTTTACTATATCATATACTTGTTGTGGAAATTCAAGATTTGTATCATACTCACACTATCTAGGCTCTACTTTTAGCTATATATAATGTGAATGTTTGTAAGCCATTTAGGTTTTCTTTAAGATAAAATACTTAAAAATATCTTATATTGTGTAAAAGGGTTGATAAAATTGTGCCTTATTCAAGAACAAAAAAGAAAAATGTTTATATATTTAAAAACAGTTGTTTATAGTTCTAAGACTATATTTTTGTTATAAGGAGCATCTCCTCTTATTCAAAGAAAGACTTTACTTTACATGTTGATTCATTTTATGTTATCCTAAAAGGGACAAATTAAAATGCTAACATGTAAGAGTTTCCACATATGTGTCTAATGTAAAATGACTTAACTCAAAAAAAACAAATATGCATTTTTATTTTTATTTTACAATTCTATTGCCATGAGCATATTTTGAAAAAGGAAAATATGCATTTCTTTTGACATTTACAATTCTATCACCATGAACATACTTTAAACTTTGGTGAAACATGGAAGGAGCCACCCTTAGCTTCTCAAGCCAAGGTCTTCCAAGTAGAAAATTTGTTATAAGATGGAATCACTTGGAACTAAACCTCAAAGTTTTAATCCTCCTTGTGGAGGAAAGACTATGTGTTTCAAGGTGTCAATAATTTCTCATTAGTCATCTTTAATGAAATACGATAATGTGCACAACTATCTTGTTATAGTGATGATTATAGAAAAAAATTCTATGGAAATACTAAAATGGTTGGCTATGTCAATAAGAATTCCATTGCATGGATGACCACATATAGTACCTTAAACATACAATGGTTCATATTAATTGTTATGAGGTATTTCCTTATTATAAAATGAAATAACTTGAATGAAATAGCTTGAGGTGGAGTATAAATTTTTTCTCTATCATGAGTCATGCCAAAAAAACCATCCATATGTGAAAGTGAAGGAGAACAAACATGTTGTTGGTCAATAAAATATTTTTCCATGTACATGTGTGGAGTGTTAGTAGCTAGATGCCTAAGAACTTATGTAAGTCTATTTATTAAATTGAGTGTGTGAAGAAAAATGTTTTTCATAAATTTGTAAATTTTCATTAGGTGGAGCAATGGAATGAGTGTTACAATCATTAACACCACGTATAATATTATCCTATAAAATAATGTACTTATGTTTTAGATCCACATATATAAACATTAACCTTTTGATAGAGATAAAAAGTCATCTTATTATACCCTTTAGGTAACCCTATAAATAGATCAAATGGATACATAGGAGGAAGAGTAATTAAGTTATAATTTTATAGACTTTCAAACACATGATATGAAATTTCACTTATTCTCTTGAATTTTCTATAGATCTCTTTGATGCTCTAGAAGTAGTAGCCATATGAGTAGTATTACATTTATTTTATTTTCGGTCACTACCCTTTTGAAAAGTATTTTTATTTTGAAATCTTGAAGGGTAAGAAGGCATGGAAGATGTATGGGATGATCTATATTTCAATCCGTTGGATGCAAGTGATTCAAGTTCTACATTATTTACATGAGCACACACATATCCATGGAAAAACATAACTATTCAAATATACTTTTTCTTTGATATGAGGTAACAAAACCTAACAAAAATACTTTGTAATTCATCATCACGAAGATGGTGTTTCATTTTAGCTCAAAGAGACTCAAATATGATTGTTATTATTAATATGCACATTGTAAGGAAGCTAAGGTAGTGGAACAACTTCCTACACTAATCTTGAGAGGAGGATAATACAAAACTTTTACAAATCTTTAATATTTACAAAAACTTAAATAGAAATAAACACAAATATCATGCATACCACGACACAATGATTTATGTGGTCGAACGGGAGAAAAAAATCCACACTCCAAAATCCACCCAATATATTATTCAAAAATTACAAAGATTATAATATACTCAACAGAGCAATCCTCTCATAGGAGTATCGCCAGCTAGAGATCCAAAGGTAACATAGTTTCTATCATACTCTCATAATACGTCACAATACATAGTCGTAATACAACACCCTCATAAAATAGGGTTGCCTTCTAGGGCAAGTCAAGCCAACAAAATATCGTCTATTAGATATGAGACATAATGATGAACGATCCAAGTTTACAATAATAAAGTGTACATAAAATTTGGCTTTTGGGGGTGTTGTCCCTGATCATAGAACCCTCGTGGGGGGAGACCCCCCACGCCCCCTAATCGTCATTGTATGAACAATACCGTATGTATCAACAATAACTTATGTAATTGCTAGGTTGAGACACATTTTCCCAACGCACATTGTAACCTTGAACACAAATCAATATAAACCACTAGTTTTAAACCTATATATACTTCTAGAAATGGCTAAGGAAATTTGTAACTAGTTGATCAAAAGAGTAGATGGAGGTATGAGGCAGCAAATAGAACCATTGAATCACACAATCTCTAAAAGTGCAAGGAAATATCTTAGCCTTCACTTTATTATCATAAACATAATCCAAACATGCAACTTTAAAACCTTGCAAATGAGTATCATGGTCACCTTAACCATGTTATGTAAATCAAAACAAGGTGTCACAAAACTAATTGCTAGTGGATATATCAAATTATCAAATGTGAAGGGAGTATAGTGTGCTAGATTATAAGTAATAACATCTTTCCCACTAGGAATGGAACCAATTTTTTTTCTCAACTTTATATAGCTTTTTCAAAATTGCATCAAGGGTAGAAGTAAGGATAGTAGTGGTAGGAATATGGATCAATAAATAATGGTATATAAAGAGGATGGTGGGAAATATGTAAGGAAATAATGTTAGAAGGATGAGAAGAAATACAATAAGATGTAGAGGAAAGTGAACTACTAAGAGGATGAGACAATTACATGAAACTGTGAATATGGGAAGGAAATGGAATGTTAGTGGGCAAGGGGTTAGTTTAACACAAGAGGAAGTAACATGGGAGGTGGATTGGGACACACTAGAAGTGGTAATAGGGGAGGTAGACACCATTAGGGGATCAATCATAGGGTGAGAAGATGAATGATCAATAGATCTTAAGAAGGGCTAGTAGGTTGAAGGGAAGATGCACCATGAAAATAACTTGAAGAGGCTATCATATCACCTACTGAGCAATAAATTAAACATTTTAAACCAATTATATAGGAGAACTAGCATTAACAATCTCTAAGAAAATTGCTTATGCAGTAGTAGAAAACTCTTGCTTATTCACATATGCATCATGATCAAAATTAGATTGCTCATTATGATTGATATATATGTAACCAATGAGGATCTATTGGTCAGTGGATTGAGAATCTATATATGGGTTCATGTGAGTGCTTCTTATCAATGGTAAATTAGGGTTTCTATTAGATCTTGGCATAAACAAACTCAAAAGGATAAAGAATGATACAACAAGGATCAAATAAGGCTATAGAATTTAGATATATAATCAGCCTTAGATCATTAAAATTAGTAATAAAATTGGAATACAAACTCTATATAGTAAGTGAAGACCCTAAGTGTAAGAGTAGTCAAGCTCACTAAAATGAAAGGGGAAGTGAAATCCCTTTTACATAAAACCTTAGGAGCTAAATGAATTAAACAATCAGAATATATAATTTCCCTAGGATTTTAGCTAGGTTAGTAACTACATAAAGTGATGATTTAAAATTCTATAAAAAAATAAATGTTAATTAGCTTGAAATCTCATGCAAATGCAATGATTGGTTTTTAGAAGTGATTCATCAATATATAACAAAATTAGGAATGATCAAATGAATGTCTTGGAATTTGGAAAGTTATTGTCTATCTATTTAGGTTATTTCCATAAATGTGAAAGTGATATGGTGATCATAGATTTGACCCAAGCCCACAAATATAAACTTTGGTATGTGGATCCCATTTTTGCTAAACTTTGACCCTTGCTTTTTAGTTCTTGATACTTTCAATCAATATTATGTAGCTAATGGTGTTTAAGAACACATTTGTGGAGTTTTTTAGGCAAGGGTTGATTCTCATTTGGTTAGACCCCTAAGATATAAATTTAATATCTTTTTGAAAAGATAAAAGAGAATGAATGATCATGCAAAAAATGCCCTAGAAATTGATGCAAGTACAATTACTATAGTAATAAAGACTTCAATAATGCAAATGAATGTAACTTGAATGCTCTTGATGATTTCTTAAAGTGATGTTCAAAATGAATTAAAGAAATTGGTTGTGAAAGTGGATAGAATCAATTTGAGGTGAGGGAGAAAAATATTAAGAAGGAATTTCAAATTAAGTTCCGTGGCTAGGGTTTTGTGTTTTCTGCGGTTACCCTTGGCTCCTCTTGCATCATATTGTGTAGAAATCCCCTCTTTTCTTATGTGTACGGCTGCATTTGCTGCAGTTTTTTTTGTTTTAATATGCCTTCAACCGACTCTAACCCAACAGTTCTTGCTAGTGTTAGCGGTTGGATGACGTTGATCAATGACTCCTTCGAACAAACGACCCAAAAATTTGTTCCGAAAGTATTTCATGAGGTAAGTGCTCTGATTCACCAGCTAATGTGGTTTTTCCTTTACCAGATTTTGATACTACCTATCAATGGCTTGAGCAATACACCCTTGTTGGGTATTTTGTTGGTAGAACTCCCCTTGAAAGTGTGCTTAAAAAATGGGTTAACAAGGATTGGGTCCCTCATGGGGTCCGCCTTGATATGGTCCAAAATTTAACCAAGGGTTTCTTTTTGTTTCACTTTGTAGAGGTCAATCATGTGTAGGCTATCTTAGCCATGGGCCCTAGTATGTCTGGTCTTCTTTGTTAGTTTTCCAGGCATGGACCCGTGATTTTGCTGTCTCGGATGAGACAAAGTTGCAGGTCCCGGTCTAGATTGAATTCCCTAGTCTACCCTTGCCTTGTGTGCCTTTTTTGAATAATATAGCTTCCTCATTGGGGAGGGTTATTTTCATTGAGCCAGATAGGTTCTTTCAGGCCCAACCCCAAAAGAGGGTTTGTTTGGAAATGGAACTTTCCAAAGATTTGAAAGACTCCATTGATATCCAAATTGGAGCTCTTCGCCACACCCAGAAGGTCACATATTTTAATTTTCCCAACACGTGCTATAGGTGTCAGTCAGAGGACCACAAGATTAAGGACTGCCCTTTAGCAGTGCCTCATACACCTTCTCCGCCACAAGATGCTGAAAAACCTCGTTTGGCGGCTGCATCTGCTACCAAATCTGATGTGAAATGGACTACAGTTACGAATTGAAAGAATAAGTCCACTAGTTTTGGGTCAGGTCCCGTGACCTATGAACCAGTGAAAGATGTTTCAAACCCTTGTGTGAAGGGGAAAGAAGCTCTGGTTGGAGCTGATTATGTTCCACAGCAACTTAGGCCAAAGCCTATGCCTTGGCCGACTACTGTCATGTTAACATAGTTGAATGTTTCTTCTCCTGTGACAGGAGCTCAAAGGCGATCTTGCAGTCCTTCCCCTCCTAGGGAAGAAGGGGAATATGTTCATGAAAAGCGGAGAATTTCCTCTTTGTCCATCCAGATTGGATCAATCTTGCCAAAATTTTTGCAGAATCGTTTCTCTTCTTTGAATGAAGAGGAATCGGGTTTTGAAAACATGGAGGAGTTTCACTCATGAAGTTCCTCTCATGGAATGTTTGAGGTTTGACAGACCTCTCTAGAAAGTATTTTGTCAGGGATACCTTGTGTAAGTACTGTGGTATTGAAGTGATTTGTCTCCAAGAAGTTAAAATTTCTATTTTTTTACTTGTTGCGGCTTGTTGCTCTATTTGGCCAAGTAGTAAAATGTTTTGTACTACTCATGATGCTGGGCGTGGTAGAGCTGTCACCCTTTTGACCCCACGGTGGCACTTTTCTGTGGTCAACCATGGGTCTGATCCCACTCATCGGCTTGTCTAGATCCTTCTCAACATTGATAATCATTCCTTTTGGATTATTAATGTCTATGCTTCTAATAATGTTGTGGAATGCTCTTTGCTCTGGCATTGGATTGCAGATTCTTTACCTGTTGCTACCTGGTTACTATGTGGGGACTTCAATATGGTAGAGATGGCGTCTGATAAAGATGACACTTTTCCATTTAGATGGACAACTGGGGAAAGGGAGGCATGGTTTTACATGCGCAATAAATTGGGCCTTTTTGATCCCAATATTGGCTACCGAGATTCTCATTCTCTTTGGCGGACTTGGTGTAATTACAGACCTAGTTCTGACATAATATTTAAGTGTCTTGATCGTGCCATGATCTTGGCGCAATATTTTTTCTCTTTTGATAGCTCCTCTCTCTCGGTTAAGCCATTAGTGGATGTGACCTTGTCAAACCACTTCCCCATTTCTTTTTGCATTGAATGAGAGACTCAACAACCTTGTACATATAAAATTCAATTTTTTTTAAACACGTCTTTACTCTGCCACAAGCCTACCCTGGCCCACATTTGTAGAGTTTGGAATTTGGAGTGCAGACCAACTCATCATATAGGTTGGATTAATTGGTGGAATGAGGCTATCATTTGCACGGCTAGATTTCTACGCATTTATGGGCGCTAGATGACTATTTTTCACCGGCGGTCTTATGAGGCTACCACCGTTGACCTCCGTGTTGCTACTGAGACTTTGGCGGCCAACCCTTTTTTCCATCATTGCAAGTCAGGGTGGAAAAATTAAGGCACAAGAAACAAATTGCTAACAGCTATGATGCTAGAGGTGCACAAATCAAAGCCTGGTTACATTGGCTAAAAGTTGGTGATCATGCCTCCAAAGAGTTTTTTCTGGCTCTGTGTGCCAAACGCTCATCCCCGGGCATTAAAAAAATCAAAGATGGCATTCAGGTGCTTTTCTGAGCTGCTTGATATTCTCTAGGCATTTGTGCGTCATTATGAGCAAGTCTTCACTGCACAGGAACTCACGCCTATACGACAACAAGCCCTTTAGGATTGTCTTGCTGTTGTGTCAAATAAGCTTTCTTCAGCTTAGAATTTTTTTGTGATCAACTGTTATCAGTTGATGATCTCCAAGAGGCTGTTTATTCCATGGTTGATAACAAAGCCCCAGGAATTGAAGGGTTCCCTTGTGAATTCTACAAAGCCATGTGGGACTATATTGGGCACGATTTTCATCAAGTTTACTTAGAAACTTTTCATTCTAATTCTCTAGGTAACTTAATTAATAAAGGTAACATAAAATTCATACCTAAGTCGGGTGACCCAAAAGACATTTGCAACTAGAGACCTATCATGCTTCTTAATGTCTCCTACAAGATTATCGCCAAGGCTTTGGCTCTTAAAATCCACCATCTTCTACCTTAGATTGTGCATCCAAAACAAATTGAGTTTATCAAATCTAGATTTATTTTGGATAATATTATTGTTGTTTGGGAAGGCATGGAATGGGCTAGACGTTCAAACTAGAAAGCCGTGTTCATTAAAATTGATTTTTCCAAGGCCTATGACCGCATTGAATGGCCCTTTATTCTTGCTATGCTACAAGCTTTGGGTTTTGGGCCCAATTTCATTCAATTTGTTCGAATGCTCTTTGCAAATGCTTTAGCTTGTATGACCATCAATGGTCATCAATCCTCTGCCTTTGGAATCTTTCGTTCCATTCGGAAAGGGTGCCCGCTGGCCCCCTCTTTGTATGTGCTTGCAACTGAGGGCTTTGGCTACTTCTTGGCCAACATGGTTTCCCAACAGCGAGTCAAGGGCATTTCTCTGCCCAACTCTCAAGCTCAACTTGTTAATGGCCATTTTGCTGATGACTCATTACTCACCCTTTTGGAGGAAGAAGACTCCATTGTGGCAGCTCTTGAGTGTCTTAATTTCTTCTGTCTTGCTTTCGACTTTGCCATCTAGTGGCATAAAACTTTGTGTTACCGACAGTCTATCTTGCTTTCTCCACCTTGGTTGCAACAGTATGGATGGAAGTGGATTGGGCTTGGAGGAATTTTTTGGTTTTTGGGCATTCCATTTGCCTTTCAGGCATCCCTGGCTGAGCTTTGGCAAGCCATGCTTTGTAGGGTTGAGCAAAAGCTTGCTTATTGGGTTACCAAGCCCCTTTCTTTGGTAAGAAAATTTTAGGTGTGCTCCAAAATTCTGGCGGCCACCCATGTTTATTATTCTTCTTGCTGGGCCCCTTCCAAAGCTGCCTATGGCAAACTTGAGAAATTGCTTAGAGACTTTCTATGGGCCTCCTTTGAGTCTCACAAAGGGTTTCACCGTGTGGCTTGGGAATTTTGCTACCTTCCCAAAGACTCGGGAGGTCTTGGGTTGTTGTCTACTCAATGGCAAGGGACTGCTTTATGTGTTAAATGGATTATTCATGCCCTTACTAGGGACGAGGCCTAGAAAATTCTTCTCAAACATAGTATTCAATCCGGCTTCCCTGTCCATAGACCTGCCTAGAAGGGGATTGACTTTCAAACCCTTCTGGTCATAGAAGAACTAGTCCAAATTGTTGGGACATTTGTGGCCAAAAGTATCTGGCGAGCCTGGGAAGCTGTCAAACCCTGGCTCCGTTGGGCTGACTCTGGTTTTCGAGATGGCCTTTCTCTCAACCAACACAATATTTGGTGGTTGCCTCTTTTTGCTTGCAATGGTCAGCCGTTGGCTAAGTTGCCTGGGCTTAAGGCAATCAGGTTTCACAAAAATGGTATCCAAACCCTGCAACAAATATTTCATAGGTCCACCATGCGTATTATGTCGTGGGAAGTTTTTCGTGCCCAGTACAGGCTTCATAACCAGGACCGTGCTACTTATGATGGTCTGGTGAATGCTATTCCTGTTGAAATACTTCATAAGGTTGGAATTCGTGGGACCAAACCTTGGTGGAAAGACTGGAAGTGGTATCCAGACACCCCTTTCAGGAATTAGAAGCTTCGGCTTGGTTACAGGTGGCTTTCACCACATTTTCCTATGATTCAAATTTTGAACCAGAGGTGGCTTGTTCAATCTCCCACTCATGTCTAGTGTAAAATATTTGCTGCCACTTGGTCTGCAAGTGTTGAGCCGAAACTTTCCCACTTTGCTTGGTGTATTCTTTTCCAAGGCTTTCCCGCGGGTTCTTGACTGGTTCACCTGGGGGTCCGAAACCCTCGTTGCCCTTTTTGTGGGCAAGTTGAGAATTTTAAGCATCTTTTCTAGTTCTGTCCCAGAGCCCAACAACTTTGGACTTAGATTCATGAATTTTTTCAGCCCTTTAGGCTAGAGCCTTTCTCTTGACATATGGTGTTGCTAGGAGATTCTCCTAGATTTCCTGCAAAATTCACCCAGCTTTGGCACACTTTCAAGGTAGAAATTCTCTTCAATATTTGGAAAGACAGAAATGCTTGCATTTTTTCACATACTCAAATGAATATTCATGTATCTTTATATGCTAAAGCTATAATTTGCTTTAATGTGCTTTTACAAGTTTAGGTGAAAGCTAAGAAAGTTGCACTTGAGGTTGCTCACCTTCAGGTTCTCCTGGATCACTAGGGTAATGCCCCTTGTATTGTTGCTCGGGTCCCTGCTTCGCCCACCTCTTCCCGCGGCTGGTCGCCCTCCAAGGGCCAACAGTGGAGTGGCTCTGCGCTTCCCCGTTCCCAGCCTCCGCCTTAGTGAGATTCTCACACTCCTCGATGAAACCACTCTCCTCCGCCATGAGCTAGCCAGGGGTGGCCTTCTGGTGATGCTTTGGGGAGCGGCGGTGGCAGTTCCGGGTGGCCCTCTGATGACCCTCCTGCTTCTGACTCTAGTTGGCCAGCCATTGGTAAAAATTTTCTGCATCTGGTATTTGCAATCTCGCCTCGATGCGAGAAAGAAGATAAAGAGAAAAAAGATGCTGATGACGGTTGGGGTCCTTCTCCTCACATCACTCCATACCCCGTTGATGTATGGGGGAAAAATTTGGATAACAGAAACCCTCCTGGTTCTGCTGGCACTGCTCTGGCCACTTAATGGCCTTTTTATTTACTTTGTAATTTTGGATTTCTAGGCTTCGCCCATGTGATCTATTGGTTTTTCTCGTCGCTGCCCATTTGACTCTCACGGTGTGCCTTTTTACCACCCACCCTTTTTTTGTGAATATGTATCTTTATATTTGAATTAATATAGATAGCTGCCTATTCATCAAAAAAAATAAAAAATGAATTAAATAAAAAAATTTAAGGAATTTGATTTTTAAGATTTCTTAAAGTTCTCTGTTTAACTCTACAAATTGCACAAGTGACCTTAAAAATCTTGTACATTGTAGATTTGACTTTGGATGATAAATGAATAAACTAAAAATTAGAATTAATCTCTAGGAATGAGTGCATATGAGATCAAGTAAACCTCATGTTATGAACCAAGTTTTAACAAAAAACATGCCACTTCTACACTTGTCATTATATAAAAAATAAAACCAAAAACCAAAAAATAAAAATTACCATTACAAAAATAGAACATCTATTTAATATCTATGTTTTTAATTAGAATTAGCTATAATTAAAAAATAAATATGGACAACTCGCTCTCTATGGTATTGAATGTAGAATTGTCCGACACACAGAATTATCCTAGGTACATAAACAAAGAATTTTCATTGATCTCCCTAAAATGTGTGGCTTTTATGGGCGTACCTTTACCAGGATAAACTCCCGTTAGGATTCGAATTTTCAAAAGATGCCCACTTCATTTTACTCGCTCTTTCTTCCAATTTAAAATATGCGGCTTTATATGGGCGTCCCTTTACCGGGGTACATTCCCGTTAGGATTCGAATTTTCAGACGATGCCCACTCCATTTCATTCGCTCTTTCCTCCAATTCTTTTTCTTTGTAGCTTCAAGGCAGATTTCTTACACTGCAAGCTCATTATTGGAGGTTAGTATATTGATATATCTGTTCATTTTCCTGGTTTATGAATTCTTTTTCCTTCACCATTTGACAGAGGTTGAATTACGATTTACCTATTTAATTGTAAGGCCTGCTCTCTATCTGAATTAGGCCATTGTTTGTTCAAACCTTAACGTATTTGATTACCATAAATGCTTTGTAAATAATATGTGAGTTTATTGTAATATTGCCTATTACCTGTCCAAAAAAAATTTTGGATGGAATCTGCCTTTAAAAATTCTTCTCGAGGGTTTTTAAGAGTTGACTGCTCTAAACTCTGCAACTAAAGTTGAATTGTTTTCAGTGTAGATAAGACCAATTATATAGAGAATTAAGATTATTAGTCTCAGTTTGAAGTTGTTTGTTTTTGTTTCCAAATTTGTTTTTCTAAATTTATTTGTTCAATTTTATTAATAGTTCTGGCTCCTGAGTAATTAAACTTGGCTAGATTTTTTAGGCACATTTGAAAGTGTTTTATTTAATTTAATTTGTCAAACTCTTTTAAGAAGAAAGACTCGTTTATCTTATCTTTCATTTGGTGAACCTGTTTTACTTACATTTTCCTTTTTTTGATTTGTGTGAATGAGCAGCTTATAATTGTATCCATTTATTTGTGTGGCTTTTGTGTGTATATCGTTACCTGAGTTCTTAATATAAAGATTGAGATTCAACCAACTTTTTCTAAAACCTTTCTGCTGTCAGTATGAATTAATTCTAGAATACCATACTCTTGGTACTTGCTTAAGACCATACACGACTTTCTTTAATTTATAAACAATGTTCTTCAGAAATCATTCCAAATCCATTAGGTTGTGTCACATAAACCTCTTCATCAATATAACTATTAAAAAAAGCACTATTGACATTCATTTTATAAACTCTCCGTCTCTGTTGAGCTGCCAAAGCAAATACTAGTCTGATGGTATTCATCTGTACTATAAGTGCAAATGTTTCAGTGTAATCAATTCCTTTATTGAGTGTATCATTTGGCTGGCAATCCAGACTTATGCTTGTCAATGTTTTGAGTAGATTTATACTTAGTCTTGTAACCTTGTACCAATACTTTTTTGGCCAGGAGAAAATTGGACCAAATCTCATGTCATTTCTTTCAATTGTTTTTGTTTTGATAATTCATTGCTTCAACCCACTCATCTTTTTCTTGAGATAATATAGCTCTGTGGCTCTTTATAAGAGGTAATTGGACCAAATCTTGTGTCATTTCTTTCAATTGTTTTTGTTTTGATAATTCATTGCTTCAATCCACATCTTTTTCTTGAGCTTGTAAAGCTCTATGGCTCTTAATTTTTCATGATTTGAGTCATCAAGACATAATTCACTTTTGGTTGTGACTTTGTTGTTATTTTCTCAAACTTTGAGTTCAATATAAGAATTGACGGATGATTCTTTTTTGTCTCCCTTAGTTATTTTCTTATTCCCTTACTCAAGGATTCAAGTTATTTTTCTTCAAATTCATCAATCACAATTTCATTTTCCTTTATTTTCTTTTCCTTAGAATATTTTTCTTCTTCTTTAAAACACATCCCTACTTATCACTAGTTTCTTTCCTATTAGATCATACAATCTATATGCATTATTTTATGATCCATATCCAATAAAAATGAATTTTATGTCTTCATCATCTAACTTATGTCTTTTTTCTTCTGGTATGTGCCCATAGGCAACACATTTGAACAACCTCAAACGATCAAATTTTGGCTTTAATTTAGATCATGCCTATTCAAGAGTCACTCCACTAACTACTTTTGTAAGACACCTATTTAGAAGATATTCAATTGTATATATTGCTTTATTTTTTACGTTCATCATACTCCTTGCTATATCGACAATGGTTCTATTCTTCCTTTTAACAATTCCATTTTGTTGTGGAGTGTAGGAAGTAGTGATCTCTCTTGTTTTCATTATTTTAAAAAAATCTAGAAGCTGATTTGATTTGTACTCACCTCCATTATGTGACTTTATTACTTTGATGTAGTTACCATTGTTTTTCAACCAACCTCTTAAATTCTACAGATTTCTCAAATTTTTATTATTTTGAAGCCAAACAATATACCGAAGTTTTCCTTGGGTAATCACCAATGGAGGCTAGAAAATACTTTTATTTGTTCAAAGAAGTTTTTTCCATGGGACCACATAAAGTTGTATGAATTATCTCAAGAGAGTGTTCAACTTGTCTTGATTTACCAATTGGAAAACTAGCTTCATGTTGTTTGCCAACAATACACCATACAAACACTTCTTTTGTACTTTCAATTAAAGAAAATTTTTCAACTATTCTCATTTTATTGAGTCAAAATAAACCATTAAAACTAAAGTGTCTATATCTTTGGTGCCAAATTCAATTTCTTTAATTTCACTAGTCCTTAATACTTTTTTTCCTTGAGTGAAATAGAGAGGAATCATCCTCTAAAGTGCCAAGCTAATTTTCTTGAAATTTAACAAATAATTGACAAATACCAACATTGGAATGTTCTAATTATGTGATGATTTTCTAAGTGTTTGCCAAAATGCATATAATAATTAAATTGAAACAAAATTTATATATATACGTTCCCTTCAACAAAATACTACCATAGATTTGCTAGTATAATTCATTAACATCATTGATGAAAATGAGTGCATTACATATATAGCTATGCTCCACGGGGTTTCGGGGACGGGGAGTACCCGGTATGGCGGGACGAGTTTTCGGTACGGGGGTACTTTTGGGTCATTTTTTAGGGGACGGCAGGGGACGGCTGATAAAAAAATAGGGAATTTTTTAAAAATATACAGAAATTTCAAATGTTCATAGCATAACATTGATAAAGCATTCATTCTAGACATTTGTATAAGCTTAATACATATCATTAGACTTGAATTGAGATTTCACATGAGAATCGACAAACAAATTAACAAAATTCAAATGCTTTTCATTATCAATGTGCACACATATCATATAAAAGTCTGATAATTATAACCAAAATGCCCAAAGGCTCCAAGTCTCAACTATGAAATGACATGCTAAACATAAAACTAAGAAAATATATCGCTGTCCAAGGTCCCTAATCAGCAGAAGGTAGGTCTAAATCAGCATCGCCCTCGCCATCAGAGCTCGAGTCTAAGTTAGTGTCAGTGTCCATGTCAATAGAAGGATCTGCCTCAACCAATGGAACCCCAACCAATCCCTCATGTGCATTCTCCTCAATCTGCATAGCATCTTTGGGATTAACATCCCAATGTAAGGCTGGAGTCTGACGATACTGACTAGTTTGGGGATCCTTCACTCAGCTGCTCTTCTTTTGCTCTCCTTCACTTCACAAGCCAAATGTAAAAATGAGTTGCTTTTTCTCATTTTAGGGCATATATAAGGCATAAATTAGGTTAAGTGGCATGGGGTGTCCCTTGTGGGCCGCCCATGCCTTTTTTTCATTTTAAAAAACTTTAATTTTTTATAAAAATGTGTTTTTTTTGCTGCTGGGCCATAGGGTACTTCTAGAAGTACCCAGTACGGATGAGGGACGGTTGGGAAGTTTTGGGTACTTCTAGAAGTACCCTACGTCCCTTGCCTTTTTCCAAAAGTCCCCTGGAAGTACCGGGTACTTGGAGGGAAAAAGGGGACAGCTAGGGGACGTTTCCCGGCTGTCCTCGCGTCCCCGTTTCATACCTGGTACGGGAAACGGCATAAAAACACAGGAGACGCGTCCCCGTGGAGCATAGATATATAGGTTAATAGGACATAAATTTGACCTCCAAATTGATGAATCATACAATAAATTACTGTTGATTGTCATTGCCAAATAGATAGACTAATCTGCCCCTCCTCTCATACCTGCACTCTCTCAATATCGCTGCTACAGTCATGTCCAATATTGCTGATATAATCACTTTTGGTTGGGATAATGCCAATTCCACTCTAGACCGCTGTAAACTCTGATTGAACAGTTGCTTGAAGCTTACAAAAGTTGGTATAGGCTTAGCCGTAGGGACAACTGAGGATATATAGTGTGGCATCCATATTTTGGAAGGTATTCCCTTCAATAATGGTGGCGGTTGGGTGTGTAGGGTTCTAAAAGTCTTAGAAGACTCCCTTCCAATAATCCTCCTTTAGTCTCACATTCTTGCTGGATTTGTGGTGACCTGCAAAGTAGAAGGACTACCCAATATATAATATAATCTGCCTCAAATTTGTTAGGGACTCCATACCTTTTGGTTATCACTATGTTACTGGGTTCTTCTAAAACGCCCAGAGAACCTGCTCCGGGAGTGTTTGGGAGTGGGAGCAGGTTGGGGAGCACTTGGGAGCGCCCAAGGAGCGAACCCATAGGGAACTTGGGGGTGCCTAGGCGCTCCTTGGGCACTCCCAACTACTCCCCAGCCCGCTCCCAATTAAACATCCGGAGCTATGCCATATTCTCATTAGAAATTGATTGGTTTTTTTAATGCCTCCAAATTGCCATGCTAATAATAAGCTTAAACAATGAAGCTTATGCCAGATTTATATGAGTTTGTGTATCACCCATAGTTAGAATTTTTTAAACCATGCATGCATACATAACTAGGCATGATGTATCAAAGCATGCATACATATATGTGTGATGCTTAGAATATAAGCGTATCGAGATTATGGGTTTGCGTATCAAATACTTTGGGGGCCAGTACTACTTCTATATTTGATGCTTTGGTATTTGGTTGTGTTTTCCTATAATTTCTAATTTGAATTTTGTATCTTGATGTTAAATGTTCATTGTTACATTTTGTTTTAATTCTTGGTATGACAAATTTATAATATTAATGTGTTTTAATGAGAAATCTATAAGGTTGACATATTTATGTTATAGATTTATTTAATTTCTTTTGAAAGAATTCTGAATTTAATTTTATGTTTAATATATATTGTAATTCGATACATCGTGTAAGTTGTAGCCACACTTTGAAATTTCAAAACCATCACACATAATATCCACATTTGCAAACATTGCTAACTATTTGAAATATCCCACCTTGATTTGAGATATTTGCTAACTGAAATTGCCTTGTCTGATTTTTTGGTTTTTATGGTTTTTGAAGAAATTGCCAAATAATGCATAAAATTGCAGAACAAAGAAATGCTGAAGCACAAATATATTATTATATCAGATTTATTAATGCCATGAAATTATATTGAAAGAATTCATACCTAGATGACAACTTCTGATCTTGAAAGTTTTGTAAACCCGTAAACCCTGAAGGATGATCTCTAGGAAACTGATGAAGCTCTGTGATAACCTCTGAATAAGATTATCTCTCAGAATGCCCTTGGGTGATCTTCCACACCTGTAGACATTGTTCTCTCTAAGGGTTTCATCCTCAAGAAAGCTTGAATCTCCAAACTACCAGCAAACATGGAATCTGAAATCTTACACACCACAGTAGATCATGACATCTGCACATGTTTGAAAAGATGATGAATTACATTTATATTTAGTGTGAGAATTTTAATTATAATTAATGAAAAGAACGAATTAGTGCATTCTTTCCTTACCTTGTCTAATTCAAATTGATATTCAATAAAATTGGAAAAGAAACTCACTTCATCAAATGCAATTGTTGTATGAAAAAGGATTGCATTGTTTGTTCTTTTAGACAAATTTGAATTGTATTTCAAATAAGGAAAAGAAATGGATAAGTTATATATGTAAGTTGAAAAAAATATACCTTTTGAATATGTGCATAAGTATATAGTCTTATGGAGGTGAATAGTACATATAAATGAATATATATATATATATATATATATATATATATATACATACATATATATATATACATACATATATATATATATAATATATATATATATATATACATACATATATGTATATATATATACATATGAGTATATGAATATATATAAATGTTTTTTCCCAGGTTTAAATTTTTACTTTTCATGGAAAATAATGGCATCATGGAATGAAATCTGTAACTCCCATCATTAATGGGATAGGGGCCGACCCCTTCCATGACAAAAGCTTCAGTCAACCATTAGAAAGAGGAGTGGGCGGCCAGGTAAGGTTATGGAGATAGAGGAATTCAAGACCACTATCTCCTAAAATTAGCAAGAAGAGATTTGAACGAAAGAGGGGGTAATTAAGCAGTGAACAAAAGGAGAGAAAAAGCAAGAAAAATCAAGGACCGACCGAGGAGGAAAAAGTAGAGGAATTGAAATGTTGTTGTCGAATTTCATCACCAATTTCGCAGAGAAATGAGGTAATGCGAAAACCCTTGTTGATGTTGCTTGATATCGAATGAACTTTTCTTCATTTTGCATCTATGTTATGCATTTGTGCGAGCTAGCTTTCATATGTTTACCTCTGTTGGTCGATCATATCGAACCATGATAGCTCAGCTGGGGCCGAAGCCTTCACAACAAGCTTATGTTATGATATTTCTTTCATGTGTGGGTATCGGCTAGACCCCTTTGACGGGTTATATCCGTATGCTCATTTTTTAGAGGGTCGAGGCCATTCGGCTGACTTGTGTTAGTGTAATGTCTTTTATAACCTCTGTGAAGTAATGTATTTTCTTGCATGACACCGTTTGGTGATATTGTATTAACACTGCCCTGTGGGCGCCTTGTTCTTGTTAGAAATCTGAAATAGATTGAATAACCCAAGAACTTTATAGAGAAAATCAAAGCTACATAAACTAGAAAAGCATAAAGAATGCACACCAAAACTCCGAAAGATTATGCAATGTCAATATGACAGAATTGCATTAAGAGCTTCCAAGCTGAAAAGATACAATGCAAATATGCATAAATGGATGCAAGAGTATTGCAAGAATGGATGCAAATACAAGCTAGGTAGTGAGTTTATATAGAACTCGAGAGAGGAGGTAGGTGGCAAATCCAACCAATAGGAATCAACCACAAAAAGTGGAGATGGACCACCAAAAGTGGAGATGCCCACCAAAAGTGGAAAGTAGTTCCACCCTTTAAGGAAGGGAACAACTCATCACTTATCTCCTAATTATTAAATAATAAACTCACTTTATTATCCTAAGCAAGCTTAATTAAGTGTAGGAAAAACCTAGGACTAAGGGAAAATAAATTAACCCACTAGGAAAATAAGAACCTACACCAACACCCCCCCTTAAGCACAACTTAGGAGGATGTAAAAGATGATGGGTCCTGGAAAAATGATGCCATGTTAGGTACCCATGTACAAATGCAATGCAGAGAAATCTCTCACAACCGAAGAAAAGGAGAAAACCCAGTGGGACAAAACTCCTCCCCAAAAGAGAGATGAAAATAGAAAAGGACTAAGTAGCCCTTCCCATGGATGACACCAACCGCACCCCAAGAAAATCTCGCAAATGAAGGAACTTGCTCTCAGTGAAGGGTTTGATGAAGATGTCTGTAGTCTGATTTGATGTCAAACAGTACTTGAGATCAATGATCTCACTATGAATCAGCTCCCGGATGTAGTACATTTGGATCTCGATGTGCTTGGTCCGCTGATGATGGACTGGATTGCGAGAGATCTGAATTGCACTTTGGTTGTCACAATGCATGACTATGGGCTTCCGGAAGGGAATGCCAAACTTAGTGAGAATGTTCTGAAGCTAGATGGCCTCAGTAGCAGCATTAACTACTCCTCGATACTCAGCCTCTGTAGATGAAAGAGCAATAGCAGATTGCTTCTTGCTCAACCAACAAATTGGACCAAAACCAAGGGAGAAGCAATACCCTGAAGTAGACTTGCGATCTTGAGAATCGCCTGCCCAATTTGAATCTATGTGCCCTACCAAGTCAAAATCCACGCCTGCTGCATATTGAATCCCATAATTGTGAGTACCCTTGATGTAGTGAAGAATCCGCTTAGTTGCTTTCCAGTGCAACTCATGTGGCTCCTGCATGAATCGAGAGACCATGCTTACTGCATATGAAATGTAGGGCCTCATATGAGTCAAATAGATGAGACTACCAACAAGCTGTCAATACAAAGTGCCATCAACCAAGGGTGAAGAACACTTAGCCTCAAGTTTAACCCCTTACAAAAATGGAGTTGGAGCAGGCTTACAATCAACCATGTGAAACCTCTGGAGCATGTCAAGTGCATACTTAGACTGTGAAAGAGTGATACCTGAGGAAGACTAAGTGATCTCAATCCCCAAGAAGTAGTGCAACAAGCCCAAGTCTGACATCAAAAGCTGATCATGAAGGGCGGTTTTCATTGCCCAAATGGTGGATGAGTGACTCCCTGTGATCAACAAGTCATCAACATAGAGAACCAAGAAGGTGTGAGTATCATCCTGTTGCAATATGTAGACATTAGGATCAAAATGGCATTGAGTGAATCCCACTGTCAGAAGGAAGGAGTCCATCTTGGCATACCAAGCTCGAGGGGCCTGTTTGAGGCCATAGAGAGACTTCTGTAGACGATACACAAGTGAAGAATCTTGAACGAACCCCTGTGGCTGCTCCATGTATATCTCCTCTTGAAGATCACCGTGAAGAAAAGCACTCTTCACATCCATTTGATGAAGATCCCATCTATGTGCTGTAGCTATGGCAAGAACAAGTCGGATGGAATTCATTTTGGCGATTGGTGCAAAAGTATTAGAGTAGTCAATCCCTGGAACTTGGGAGAATACTTTGGCAACCAAGCGAGCCTTATGCTTGTCAACCAACCCATCTGCTGCATACTTTGTTTGGTAGACCCACTTGCATCGAACAGGTTTTCTTCCCTTAGGAATTGGGACAAGATCCTAGGTGCGGTTCCTCTTCAAGGAATTGAACTTTTCTTGCATAGCTACATCCCACTCGAGGACACCAGAAGCTTCTCGAAAAGTCTGTGGATTCGAAGTTGAAGCAAGGAAGGCATGTGGAGCATCCTGAAACTGTGATCTGGTTCTCTTGTGATTTGATGGATCCCCTACCCAATCACTTGTTGATTGCAAAGTCTGTCGGGCCCAAAGAGGCCCTATGGCTGGAGAAGGAGGAGAATCTGGAGGAGAATCATCATCCTTTGAAGATGAACTGTGTGCATCCTCATGATCACTATCATCATCTGAAGTGGAGGAAGAAGACTCATCATCATGATTTGAAGTATTATGAACCCTGAAGAGCTATCATCATGATACAAGGACTCCAAGCTGATGGTGGTAGGAGAAGTGTCGAGAGAAGGACTGGAAGTACTCTCCTCAAAGTGAACACTACTCTCAATGAAAAACTCATGTGTGGTAGGATGAAGAAGCCTATAGCCTTTGACATCATCTGGGTAACCAACAAATATGCAAGGCTTGCTCTGCATATCCATAGCCTTACGTTTCTCTGTTGGAATGTGAGCCCATGCATTAGAGCCAAACACTCGAAAGTTCTTAACTGACGGTTTCCGATTGGTTCAAGCTTGAAAAGGAGTTACCCCCTTCACAACTTTGTGGGGAACGTGGTTCTGGATATAACACGCACAGTTAATGGCTTTTGTCCAGAAAGGTGGTGCCAAAGACTTGGAATGAATCATACAATTAGCCATCTCTTTTAAGGACTGATTCTTCTGTTCTACAACTCCATTTTGCTGAGGACTGTAGGGAAATGTATGTTGCAAATCAATGCCCTCTGAAGCACAATACAACACAAACCTGTGGTTGACATATTTCCCCCCATTATTTGTACGCGAAACTTTGATAGATTTTCCAGTTTGTTTCTCTGCAAAAGCCTTATACTCCAAGAATGAATCAAAGGCTTTAGACTTCTGTTTGAGAAAGTACACAATGGTGTACCTAGAGAAATCATCAATGAATGTCAAAACATATCGGGCTCTACTGAAAGATGGTTGTGGAAATGGCCCTGTCAAATCACTATGTACCAACTCCAAAAGATGTGAGGCTCTCCAAGCTTTGCCTTTGTCAAACTTCTCTTCAGGATGCTTTCCAAGAATGCAACTTGTTGTGACCTTTTCACACATCACCCCATTTCAAATGGGGACCCCCTAATTTTTGCTTCGTTTCGGACTTTTGGCTTGATTTTAGTTAGTTTTCCTGTTGTCTCTCTCTTGTTCTATCTCTCTTTCCGGGGATGTGTCCGTTTGATGTGAAATTTTGGCTAAGTCTGAGAATTAAGGTTTTGAATCTTCCAGCTAGTTTGAAGTCAAATGGAGTGAATAAATTGAAATCTGAGCTTGGCGTTGTAGTCAACATGCTTCTAGCAGGTTCCCAGCAAAATTTCATTGGATTCTGACAACTTACTATTTTTAGTAAGTGCCTAATTTGGGACATTTTCTCAGCACTTTTGAAGTTTCAATCGTTACACTGCATCCAGAGCACATCAAACTGCTTGTCTGCAAAATTTGAGCCAGAACTGACAACCTTCTATTTTTAGTAAATTCACCTTCAGAGGTTATTTTTAGGGTTTGCATGTGAATTTTTTCAATGCATGTCTGGAGAATATTTCTGGGTTTTCAGAGACCTACGCGGTGATATAACATGCAAGATGAGATGATGACTTTCAGCACTTAGCCTTCGGAGGCTATTTTTTGAGTTTGCACGTTGGAATTTCCTACGCATGTCTGAACATTCTTTTTGGGTTTTTTGAAAGCTTCGCAGTGGTATAACATGCAAACCGGGATTAGGACCTTTTTCAAGAGTTGTCTTCAGAGGCTATTTTTAGGGTTTGCATGCAGGACTTTTCAATGTATGTCAGGTTATTCTTTATGGGTTTTTCAAGAGCTACGTAGTGATGTGACATGCAGGCAGAGTTGGTCACTTTTTCAGGGACTTACTATTTTCAGCAGATCCACTTTGGCAGCCCCCCCTCCCCCCCCCAACACTTCAGTATCACAAACTGACCGACATGCTACAGAAACGGGGTCAAATGGAGGTCATTTGATCGACATGTAAGTCAGATTAGGGTTTCCAACTTCGCGATCTAAAATGAGGGGTCAAATGCCAGAATTTTCGAAAACTAGTGTATCCCACTGCGATCAGTATCTTTCAAGCTATCCACTGGTAAAATTTGAAGGCAATCGGAGCACTTACTATTTATAGTAAGGCACTTTTGAAATAGGCTATAAATAGTAAGTTTGTAGCAGGCGCCAGTGTGAACAGGCAAGTCTACCTATGAGGAGCATGTCATTCAGATTTCAAGTTGAACAGAGTTGCGGAAGTTTCAAAATCAGGTAGTTGCTATAAATAGTAAAACACCTTCAGAAACATGCTATAAATAGTAAGTCAACACGAGATGGTAGTATGAACAGATCAAATAAGTCATGAAGATCCTGTGGCGCGAATTCCAAACCAATCCAAGCTTCAGAGGTATGAAAATCAGAGGGTTTACTAAATATAGTAAATAGGGGCGAGCAAGTTGAGAAATGTCCAAGTTTGAAGAAATTCCTGTTCACCCTGTCAAATGCGCCCAAGATAAGATTGGCAGGAGGATGGAAAAAGTTTCAAGTGAGTTATTCCTGCTCCTACCCCAAAATGTGCCCTCAAGCTGGTAGAAGCCATGAAGAATTCTCTAAGTCTGAGTTATTCCTGCAGGACCCCCAAAATGCGCCCTCAGCTTGAGAAGGTGATGAAAAAAATTTCTAAGTGTCAAACTTCTTGCAAGACCCCCAAAATGCGCCCAACTTGCTAAGTGGTGATGGAAAATTTTCTAAGGCAAATGAAAGTTCCTGCTCCTACCCCCAAATGCGCCCTCATCTCAAGGTGGTGATGGAAAAAGTTTCTAAGTCATTGATAATTCCTCCTCGACCCCCAAAATATGCCTAAGCTTGAAGAAGTGATGAAATTTTCTGGGGCATGGATAAAATTGGCAAGGAGGAGTTGGAATGTGCCAGTTTCATGAGATTGAAGAAGATTGTCAAGGCAGAGCAAGGAAAATACACCCAGAGATGAAGAATGAAAATAAATTTGGTGGAAAAATATTTTTCTAAGGTCTAAAAATCAAAAAATTAAAAGTACCCCTTCATTTATAGACCCATGAATTTGATGCTTTCTGAAGGGAATTTTCTTCTGGGTATTGAACATATTCAACAAGGAATTGATTTTAAAACTTTTCACGCCTTGCCTGAGACTTTAAGATGGAGATTTTACTCAGGTGCCTGCTTGATGAAATTTTCCAGAGGAAATAAAAATTTTCTAAGGTAGAGGAATAAAATATGAAAATGCCTAAGTCCGTTATCACCAGAAGGATAAATTATGTTGAAAAATGTTGATGAGGTGAAACACGCTCACAAGCAAGAAATGAAATTTGTCTTAGGCACGAAAAATTTGCAGATGAAGTGAAACTCAAGCATCAAGTTTCCAAATGCGCCCTCAAGGTGGATAAATTTCTAAGGCACAAACTCCAGACATAGGTCCCTAAATGCACAGGTGTTGAAAGACTATGAAGAAGGCAAAGTTTGCTGGAGAAAAGTGATGAACTCTATCAAATCCAGAAATCACTTAGACCTTGGAGGTCAAAGCATGAAAATCAGGTAAGTAAAGTGAATTTATATTATGAAGTGTTCTGATGCTCTTCTGCTTGCTTGTTTTGTAGGGTGAACACCAAGGCCAATGCATGATGACTTGGGGAGATGGAGCGAGTACTTGGAAGAAATGGCTAAGTGTTGACCCAGTATGCACTCAGCTCAAGAGGGCGAGTGGCAAAGGAGAACGGGTCAAGTCCAAGATTGGAGAATCCTTCAAGATGAGGATGAAGAAATGATGAAGACCTAGGTGTTAAAGAGTCATCTTCAAGCACTAAAATGCCCTCAAGGCTAAGGATGAGGAGTGAACAAAAGGCTTCAATGTTAAAGAATGACAACAGAATGGGCTAAAGAGCGAAGCAGAGAAATTCTCCTTAAGTGTAAAGTCCTTCGATGACCCAAAGGATGTTCTACAATGTGCTTCGTACAGCTCAAGATGTAGGGGTAGGAAGGAGGAAAATCACCATCAAATAGGTTAAAAAGTTATAGCCTTGGAGTCAGATCGAGAACGTGCCTGCCATACCCTTTCAAGAAGTTGAAGCCACAATGATCAGACTCATCCAGTTTGCAGTCAGGAAGAATGGTGTGAACGCGTTTACAAACAGGAATCTTCTAGAAGATGGTGGACATTAATTGCTCATTTATTACTCCACTCTTCTTGGTGGTGGTTTTTAGGGTTAGGGTTTATGTGGCTCAATCTGAACCCTTCATTGTAATTGAATCTGAGCCATCCGTTGGACTAGGCCAACTATAAAAGGGGCATCCACCCTCATTTGTACCTCATTAGAGTAGAGATAGGAAGATAGAGAGACAACTTAGAAGTAGCATAGCGTAGATCAATAGTGTAGTTTGAAGAAGGAAAGTTTTTCCTTTGAGAGCTTTGTAAGAAATTGTTGTGAACACTCTCATAATAAAAAGGGTTTTCATTGATGATGATCTCGTCTTTTGTTGTGAGTAGCTAGCAAGGTTTCTTCGTCCTTCTGATTCGAGTAGTAGCTTAAAGTAAAGTAAATTTCATTTCATGCAAGTAGTTAGTAATTGTGGAATGTGGTCTTCAATTTGAGCAAACTTCATCTATCCATACCACTAGTGGGCTCGCTGATGGTGAGTTCACCTTGCATGGTCAACTGGAAACTTGTGGACTTAACTTCGATTACGATCTTCATGTTGGTATGTGTCGTTGTGATGGTGTCTTCATTGTTGAATTGTAATATGAATATCTTTAGTTACTCCCCTTGAAGATTGCACTAGTCCTGTGGAGGCTGTCCGAAGTGAGGCAAAGCGGAATCTGGTTGAGGCTTGTGAAAATTGATCTCCACGTCGCACGCCTAGATTAGTCCATAGCATCTTCTATCCCTGCACTCATTTAAATTCAATACTTTCTGGTCAGTTTAGGAAACAAGAGCTTTATAGACAAACCTTTCGAGCATTCAAATTCCTTGCTCCACTGTTGAACAATTTCGTAAGTCCCCTTGAAATACCAGTAAAATCACATCGAGCCAATTGAGACTATCCATTGCATGAAGGAACCTTGGAGTTGAATGCATGATCTTTCTAGCAATCTTAGCATGCAGGAGATTTTGTTCAAGAGAGGATAGAGTCGCCGTTGGTAACTTTATTCTATGTTGGTGCGGTCACGAAAAACACATCAATAGGTTGATTTGTTTTAATCTTTGTTGTTGATCTTAAATTGATCACGACCATTCATTTGTTTTCAGAAACTCTATATAAACTCTCATTCTCTCATTTCATGGTATGGAGAGAGTCTTATGAAATTGTTGCGTATAGCTACTTTGATAATAAAAGCTCATATTGCATGATTTGCTTTGAATCCTTTTTATTGTCAAGTGGTTGCTTGGTTACATACCTCCCTTCAACATAGAATAGATTTAAAGTAGAATTTAGAGTAGATTTAAAATAGAATTTGATTTGAATGCATGTTAGATGAATGAACGATTGATAGTGTTGATAATGGTGAAATTAGTTCATACCTTTTTCAATTGAATGATGTTGTACCCAAACCAAATTTTTTGCTTCATCAAGGCATTTTTCTTAAAATAGTCTAAACCTTGCTAAAATGATGTCAAATACAGTTTTTGGGCAATATCAAGGATGGAGTTTTGTTGATGTGTTGTCAGTTAAAGGCAGTTCCATTGAGCATAACCTGAATCAGAGACTCAGAACAAGGCATTTCACAGTGGAGGAGCATTTCACAGCGACACATATACTTTTGTATGGTCATTTCAATGGCTAAGATGATTTCAATGGTCAATTTTTGAAGATTTCTCAAGGAAAAGCAAAATTGTGCCTCTGTAGCCCAGGGGCGCCCTTCTTTATGAAGGCCTAAATTTTGTGGTAAATGCTCATGAATACAGTCAATTTCTTCAGAATTAGTCTGCCTATCCGATGAGCTATCCTGTGAGGCTATCTGAGACTCGTGATTCCGGTAACTGGCAACAAAAGTTGAAGGTTCTAGAAGTTGCAGTTTGCAGAAACCTGCCTTTTTCTAGCTTTTGCGCCCCTGTAGCTTAGGGGCGCCCTCTTTATTGGAGGTTCAAAGTTTGTTATTCATGATGGCTAATGCATCTGATCTCTTCATGACTAGTCTACCTATCCGACGAGCTATCGAATGCAGTCATCCGAGACCTAGAGCTCCGACAGTTAGCGTCAAAAGATGAGATTACGAAGAGAGTTCATCTCACAGAGCTTCCTCAAGTGATGAAATTGCGTTTCCGGTGTGCCTGTAGCTCAGGGGCGCCCTTCAAATTGACGCCTGAGATGATTGACATTGCTGACGAGGTCTTCCTGATATCAGTACTACTTTAGTCCGTCTTCGCGATGCACCAAGTTGCCTATTAATTCGACATTCTGAAAGATCATGGCAGAGATTCTACCAGGCATGTAATTTCACGGGCGGGCTGGCATATAATATTCATTGTATTTCTATGGGCCAGGGGCGCCTAGCCTTTAGCCCTGTCAGATGAGGTTATTGATGTTCGAAGTCTTCACGGGACTTGAGCGTAATTACTCCAGCTATCCAACGAGCCCAGCCGTCATCCTTCGGGATTTGGCAAACGCTCGTACGTGCGAGGTCTTTGGTGAAATATTGAAAAACGAATGACAGCTCAAAAAATGGCCGTCTGGTCGTCTATTCCATCTTGGGAAAGGCGCCTTTCTATTTGAGGTCTTAGAAGCAGTTTTCTTACTTCGTCACCTCTAGAGTCTTCTCTCGTAGGTCCTTTTGGCTATGCATCGAAACAGACAGTGCTCGAATCGGGTCATCCCAGCTCCAAATATCAGAGGTCAAAGTAGGGCATTTGGTTGAGAGTTGCACTTTTGTCAAAATGGTGTTTGTGCCTTTCCAAGCCAGGGGCGCTTTTACTTTAAGGGTCCTTAATGCAGCTTTTAGATACCTTGCGTATATTCGTTGGATGCGGAATACTCCTAGTTATGCAGTGTGTGTGGTTTCCTGTCAGCAGGGTTCATCGTTCATCGTCAGCAGCCGTTTGAAGCGTCAGATGGTAGTTTGGAGAAATGGTTTAAGTCTGGTACCTGAAAATCAATTTAATTAAGGGTGCCTAATTCTTTGAGGTGTTAAATGATGGATTTTGCAGTGATGACTCCCAGCAGACATTTCTTCCTTGCTCTGTAGGCTTCGCAATGAATACACTTGCTCAGTCTCAGCATCACCCAGTCACTTGGAAATTACTGTCAAAGATGGCTAGTTGTAACTTTGTAGCCAGCTACAAAGTAGGAAGTTAATAAAAAGTGTAATATCTTGAGCAAATGGATGCCTATGAGGTCAAATGATGACTTTTTGAAATCAGTGAAGTTCGCCGATGAATCCAAAAGCTTCACGTGGTTTGTCAACTGATTGAAAATAATATTTAATATTTATTTTTGCATATTTTAGCATTAAAGGGCGATTTTCTAAAGTTGGCGCCTCTTTGTGCTGGATTTTCAAATTGCATGATAAATATTTTTATTATTGTTTTATTTCGAACTTCGAGACAGTATCAGTTCAACTGGAGGGGATCCAACTAGAAGCCTTCTATTTGAGTCGAGGGTTTTTAGTCTTGCAGTCACCTTTGAGGTGCGAATTTATTCTATTTATTCAAGCATGGCGTCATATTTCATTCACACAGCTTGAGCAAATTCGTAATTCTTCAGAGAAAAGGCGAATTTCCTTCAGAGTTGGGCGAATTTCTCATTAGCAATCATTGGCCAAGACATCAAAACACTTTCTTTGCAGGTACAAGTCAGATTTATCAGCATAATTCAAGGCAGAGTGGCAATTTTAATAGAAGAAAAGCATCAAAACCTCATTCTTCTGTCTTAAATTCTTCTATTTCTCGTCTTAAATTCTTTTGCATGTTTGAAGAATTGGAAAATTTTGGCAAAACAAATCATCTGGGTCTATTCAGAATAGCTTCCTCGAGAAAACCCATGTGCCAGAATTTTTCAGGAAAATTTACTCCAGAGCATCAGTTCTCGAAGCTCTAATTTTCTCAACTGAAAATTCCTTGCATGGTTGAGTAGAAGTCAAATTTTCACATTTATGACGTTATGGGTTGTCTTAGAATCTTTTTTTAGACAAAACCCATATCTCAGAATTTTTCATGAAAATTGCCATTCGTAGGCTATTTTTAGCCTTAACAGGCTATTTTTAGTTTTCTAGAAAAGTTGTCAGAATATAGCCGTGTTCACAGTCAACAGGTGAGTTTTTCAGAGTGCAGTTCACGTAGACTGAATTCAAGACCAAATCGGTCTTAATTCATGATTTCATCAGAAAAGCTAAGACTGATTTGTATCAAGTGCATTCAGAGGGTTGACAAGCGTGGTCACTCAAATCCATATGGTTGCATGCCTCGTATGGCCGATTGTCTTCCAAAGCCGGTTTAGAGGGTTGATACTGTTGGAAATTTGCATGTGCAACAAGTTCGTTTGCATTTCTCACAACTAGAGTGTGCGCAGTCAAACCTCACAGTTTCGTCATGCAAAAGCGTTAGAGACATCAACCTGCAGAGGAGATAGTAGTCATCACTTCAGTTACAGAGCCGCCAAAGTTACCAGTCAGTGAAATGCTAGTTTGAGTGTGCAAAGATTGCCAAGATTAACCAAGTTGCTGACAAGCAGTGAATTGTGACGAGCTCCAGACAGTGATGTGGTTAACAATCTCGTTGAGGGATTGGTTGCTCGAGATCACAATCAGTTGACATTAGTTCCCACCTCTTAGAATAGTCATTTTACACACAGGAGTTAAACTTGGCGTTACCTTTTCAAGTTAACTCGCTGTTTCATCTCATGCATACCTATTCTGAGATCAACTTTATTCACTTGGAGTTTTATTTAGGGTTTATGTTAACTGATGGTAGTGTTCTAGTTAACTTGCTTTCAATAAGGACGTGCATGCTTGCACAATTGTCCATTTTTAGATTAGATGTTTCGGTTAACTGATGGTAGTTTTCCAGTTAACTGTATAGTTTCCTTTGTTAGG
>VDFB02125541.1:0-10339 GCA_007258455.2 Sequoia sempervirens | reverse complement strand
AGCAACAAATGCATAGTCAATGCATTAAATACTATTCCAATATACAAGCATACTTGTTGCATTTTCGACTAAGACAAATTTGATTTAATTCTTGACTATTTGGAAAACTTTATTCTGCTCTTCTCTATTTCATGTTTATGAATATCATGTTCTATGTCATCGATTGTGATGATTTTTTTGTATTCTACTTGTAATAGGAACCATTTGTTACAATTGAAGTGTAGGACAAAGGTCTTTTTTGCTGCAAATAGACTTGGTTCTTTAACAACAAGCTCTAAGGTCAGATTCTTGTATCATTCTCCCACTTTGTTTACAGTGAAATTTAATTCTTCCAATGTTTCTGAGAATTATGTATTAGAAGAGTTTTGAACAATATATTTAGAACGCTTGTTCAAGAATCTGACTTTCCAAAAAGACAAATGGGCATAATGTATGGCATGCCATGTAATTCATAACATAAAACTATTTTTGGCTCTCTAGCAAGTTGCTTTTAAGGAACGTGATATAGTGGTGTTAGTGATAGGAACCAATCCAAATATCTAGTAGACTATTGTTCCTACATAAAGCAAAACTCTTTTGCATCGTTGACCAAGGACTTCTTCGCTATACAAAAGTAGAATGCATCGATTTTGGGTTTATTATTTTGATAGGAACCAGCATGCAAGCAAAACCTGTGAAATTTGGATTTTATGTCAAAATGTTTGCAAAAATACTTCTAGTTATAAAGTATCATAAACTGACAGCCAAGCCATTCACCAGTAGTGCACTTTTACAGAATAACGAACATGCAAAAGCACAACCATGAGCTAAAAATGCATAAGCTTTTCAACAAACAATGAACAAATGAGAATAAGCATAAATAATACCTAACACTTGCCTAAGATATCATAAAATAACCATGCATTTGTTGCATGTGTACCCACTAGCCTTCCAACACATCTTGCACAATCTGCTTTACGATCTTTTTTGATAGACTAATAGCCATTCAAGTAATAAACATATAGTTAATGCTTTCAATGCACTCACATGCCAAGACCCCTTGCTCAAACCAAATTTTAGTTCCCTTGTAATGTACCACCACTGATTTACCGTCAAAATTTAATAAAAAACAAGCGGAGCCGACCACTCATCACTTGCACACCGTTCCTATGACTCCTTCCTTGTTCAAGCACTGCACAAAATGGCAAACGTCAAAGACGAAAACCCACAACCAAAAACAAGCAAGCTTCTCAACAAACAATAAATGAACAATAAGCACAAACTAGCACTCGCCTCATATTTCATGAATTAACTATTCATCCTCTGCTTTTGTTCATGTTAGTTGTCCAACATATATCACAAAGTTTGCATTGAATGCATTAAACACCCATTTACTACTTCAGTACCCACCAGCTCAATGCCAAAACTCACACAATATGTATCCACCAATTAATTATTTGCCACAATATATAATGTTCCCCTATTTTCGTAATTTACTTAAAGGAAAATGAAAAATCGACCTACTCAACCCAATAGAAAAATAAATAAACGTAATTTTCAAGCACAAAAAATATGTGCTTAAATCCTAACTATAGGAAAAAGACAAAAATATTAAATGAACAATACAATCTCATTAGCCAAGTGATTATTTGAAAGGAAAATGCACCAAACACAATAGTAATGTCTTTATCTTTTTCCTATACTTGCAATTTGAGGAAATATTTTTGGTATTTGAAAATTATGTTTTACTTCTCTTCCTATTTGTTGGAGTGGGTCTATTATACATTTTCATTCAAGTAAATTACGAAAATAGTAACACATTATATATAGATTATACAATTTGTTTCACTAGCAAGTCATACATATCAAGTACATTGACTGCATGTTAGTGACAACGCTCACACAGATTGCATTAAATTCTTAAATATTTGACACATTTTATTATGTTCTTATATGTCTCATGTTTATGAATAACATGTTCTATGTCATACACTGTGATCATTTTCCTAGATTGTACATGCAACAAAAACCATTGCTTGCAATTGAACTAAGGAAGAAATATCTACATTGTTGCACACAGACTTAGTACTTCAACAACAAGCTATAAGGTCATATTCCTCTACCATTCTTCTCCTTTGTTTCAGATAAATTTTAATTATTCTAATGTGTCTAAGAATTATGTATTGGAAGAATTGTGAACAATAAAGGAGAACGGTGGTTGAAGAATCTAACTTTCCAAATAGACAAATGAGCATAGTCAATGACATGCCATATGATTCATAAACATGAAAATATTATTTGCTCAAAAGCATCTTAATTTTCCAATTAAAAACATGCATAATTGCAATCATGGAATATAGCCTCCCACAATTGACTGCTTTCACAAAGCATTGAGTTCCTTGTGATGATTCTTCTTTGTTGCAATACTCATCTACTCCTTTGCTTCCACTGTTCCATGTTTATGGATTGCATACCATACGTCATCTACTATACCCATTTTTCCCCTTGGCCCTTGTAACATCAAGCAATACTTCTAGTTATCAAGTATCATAAACAAGTAGACATGTTGCTCACTAGTAATGCATTGTTCCTAGAATAAAGAATATGGAAGAGGTGAACCCAAAGCTAAAAACACACAAGATTTTCAAGAAACAATAAACAAACAAGAATAATTACAAATGAAGCCAACACATTAAAGTTCATGAATGCTTATTCATCCACTGTGTATGTACCTATAAGCTCTGCAACACATCTCACAAAGTTTTCATTTAATGCATTAAACATGCATTCATTATTTCACTACCCACTAGTCCATCGCCAAACCTCGCACAATTTGCATTCACGACTTCAATACTTGTTACAGTATATAATGTCCCCCTATTTTCCTAATTTACTTAGCCAAAAATGAAAAATGGACCTACTCCAAGCAATACAAAAGAGATGAACCGTAATTATCAATCACAAAAAAATATGCTTTAATGCCAACTATAGGAAAAAGACAGAAATATTTAAACAATACAATTTCATTGGCCAAGCAACTATTTGAAAAGTAATGTCAACCATGCCAAACTATACTTCTAGTCATACTGGCATGGAGGCACTGATATCAAGACAAGGAAAAACAATCAATTACAACTTTTACAAGGTTTTATTAGAAAATTGGGAACAATTTTTTGGCGTACTTGCAAAAAACACAACACGGCTTACAAGAAAAATAATTCATATAGAGTAATCAAATGAGAATTAGAAAATGGAAAACTAAATACTTTCAACATCCCATATCCAATGCACATCATACAATTACAATAGTGACCTGCCCCAATTGCAACAGTGCCTAGTCCCTAAGTGAAGCACTCTTTCTGCTCTCCAGATTTACTATTAACAAATAATAAACAATTTATCTCTTTTACTATTCATTGGAGTAGGCCTTTTATTCACTTTTATTAAATTAAATTAGGAAATTATGAGGGCATTATATATTTTGCAAATATTCAATCATTGTGTGCAAAAAGTGCCAATTGCAATTATGTACATCTCTCACTACAACATTATTGCAATTAAACAATTGCAAAGGTCACTTGCTTATGGCCAAAAATTGGAAAAATTCAAACAATTCACATAACTATTTCACACATTTGAAGAATCAAACTTCATTGGTATGCTTGTCCTATTCATTAACATAAAACATAAAAGCACGTGACAAAATTAACAAGTAAAATGAAAACTATTGCAATCAATCCCATAGTGAATGCATTTTCATATTTACAATTAGCAGGGACCTTTCCCAAATCATTTGCTTGTATGTTTCCTTTTTCTCTGCTTTCAACTTTCATGTTTATGACCTTACACACATCACGATATGTAATGCCCAAAATTAATGTTAGGAAAAAAAACACAACTAACAATTTTTTTTTTTTTGAACAATAATATGAAAAGCAATACGACATTTAATTCCCATGCAGAGCATGAATAAGTAATTTCCCAATTAAGTAACATCTCTTATAAACGTCATCTATACATCTTCTAAGAGGGTAAGGATATGAATATGTTCACACCTCAAACATAGGGTTTACTAGGACAGTTGATGTTCACTTTTACATAATAAGTAATGTCCATGTTAGACCACCATAATATGGGTTCTCATATGAGAAAAGCATGTAAAAATCATCAATTTGATTTACGATTGATCCTATGGATTAATTGATGGAACATTATTTGTCTTGTTCTCTCTACCCATTTAAACCACTTAGACAAAATTGCTAAAACCTATATTAACATTTATTATCAAAATTCAAGTACGAAAATAACTAAGATATTTATAATTTACTCTAAATTTAAAATATTAAAATTTATTTTAATTATAATTTATTTATTCACTTAACCTTTTATACATATAATAAGAAATTTTATTTTATTTTCTAATAAAAATATAAGATAGGGAAATAGCATATAAAATGATCATATATATTAATTCCTTACATTAACTTATTATTAGTTAGCTTTAAGTAAGGAAGGGTGGGGACCACGAATAAAGAGGAGTTTGATTTAAAATAGAAATCTCCTCTTAACAAAAGTATGGTGGAATAGACTAAATCTTAACCTTTATGGGTACTCCTATTTTTAAATTAGCTTAATCTTTATCTAAGGAAGTGGGGATATAAATTCGTGTCTCCTTTATTTAGAGATCATTCAAATCAATGGCTAAGGTTGATGATCTCGTGAGAGCTAAAGTAAATGGGGTTGTTGTGGCTCAAAATGAGAATTATCCACACCCCGCCTATCACGTTATTATTATCAGCAACTTTCTTCATGATGTTGTCTTTGTTTAGTTAATTTGTCATTATCTCGTAAACAACTGAGACAAAAATTCAGATAAAAATATATTATTATGGTGAATTTCCCAAGTCCCGTTATACACTTCAAAATTTACTAATCATTATTTTCTTTTGATGCACGTGCCTTTAATAATTGTTAATACCAAAACCTAGGGAATACAAATCTGCCATATAGTGGAGTTTTGGAACTATCAAAATTTTCAAACTTAAGTTATGGACCGCAATTAATACCATGCATCAAAATAAATTTTTAGATTGATGTCCATTTTTAAACAAATTACGGTGAACGGCAAGGATAAAAATATAATAATAAGGTTTTAGCATTGACTAAGCCAGCGAGCAACATTTAATCAAGTTTAGAATATTTTTGGCGTCCATTTTGAATGAATTTCACCAATCCTAAATTCTTTATCAAATCTTATTTTTCTCTCTCTTTCTCTTTACTATGCAGGGTGGCACAACTGCCGTAGCCCAAAAGGAAATCCATCAATGGCACATTGGTGTTAATTTTTTTAGTCTACACTTCCAAATTTGCGTTTAAGATAGGTGTCTATTGTTTCAGATTCGTTGTCATAAGTTTGATCTCCCTTTCTTTTCTTTCAAGGTGTAAATGCAGTCCAACTTGATTAACATCAGAACCACAACTGCTCATACAACTGGGCGCCAAAGTAGTTACACTCATTCTATTTAATTTCCTCTATTAATCTTAAGTAATATTACTATTTATTTATTTATTTATTTATTTTTCCACAGAGCAATATCCAAATCCTGTTATCTATTTTAGAGGATAATTTTGTCATCCGTATACTTTGTTCTAAATCAAAATTGTAGTATAACATTCGATGAACATTTAACTATTATTATAATAATATATTAACCTAATGGCTAATTTCTACTTCTCCTTTGCTGCAGCTATTATCTTCGCTTATCATTTTGATTTATTAAAAGGGCTCCATATCAGAGATTTAACTACTCCAACAAAATCTAAATAGCCGTCTATTCACCATTACATCTTATAGGTAGAATAGTCCAAATACCACCATGCAACCTCATTCGGTGTCTATTCCTTACTATACTTCATTTACCTGACCCGAATACAGATGAATCTTTATAAGTACAAGAGACTCGCTGCTCCAGTGCATTATCACATCAACATTTTTTATATGTAAGCATTTTCCTATGTGTAATTGCGTGGAGGTCAAAACACAACTCTATGTGCAGATGGTCTTCTCATGACCAATGCAAACTATGGCAAGGTAAACAACGGTTAGATAACCTACTCAGTAGCCCACACACTATATTTCCTGAAAGTTTTTTATGATTTACCTCATGAAATGGTACAGTATATGCTGGCAGCCACTACGAACTGTATGCAAGAAGCTATGCTATTATAGTAGCATCCTATGCTTTTAGAGTAGCCTCCTACAAAGAAGGACGTGAAGATGGGGACTACACAGGGTAGTAAGCCATGCCTCTCAACCAAAATAAATTCTCGCATAGCTTCGAACCACAGTTATAGGTTCATTTCCTCGTATTTTCATCTACTCTTCATGCTCAGTTAGGTAAGACTCTCTTTTATTTATACCTACAAGTTAACCCTCTCTTTTGCAACATATTATTTGAAAATATTTATGATGAGTAGTAGTATATAGTCATTGTTCTTTCTCTTCTCTACTATTGACATTAGGTTGCAGGAAGTTGACAGAGCTGAGGGTATTGGGTAAGGAATCCTCTTCTCATTCATCACATGGAGCTTCAGGTATGTTTGCGATCTTGCCCATGAAGGTGGAAACCACTATGGAAAAGACATTTACAACAATGAAATCTACAGGCAACAACTCAACCTAACGTTGCTTGGAAAAGTGTTGCTATATATATATATCTTGTTAAATTTGTTTACAAATTTCTCCTTTGCAAGAAACTTACAAATACATTGTCTTTCTACAAAAATCTGAATAGCACTGGAATCTTCTGCATATTATGGTATGTTATAAAATGAAACTCTTTTTTTTTCCTTTATACATCTTAACACCCAAATTGTAAAAGACCAATATATTTTTTTCTTTTATTTGCTTCACAAGGATATTCTAGCGAAATATTTTAATATTTTATAGCGGCTCAGATTAACTCAATCACATTTATTAATGTTATATTTAGGAACAAGAAACCAAAGGCAAATCTAAGGCATAGTACCCCTCTGTATTTCACCAACAAAGAGCATAATTGTTTCACCCTATATTATATTTCATTTTCTTATATAATAAAATAATGCTTTAATTGATATTTCATTAATTCATACTAAGTGAATATAAGAAGTTGAATACACATTTTCATTTCAATAGTAGAGCAACATCAATTCATAATGTAGAAAAGAACATCCTTGAACTTCCAAGAAAGTGAGTCAATTAGCTCAACAACAAAATAATAGATTTATAAATGCAGTTTCTTTCTATTGTAACATTTACTATTCTTCAACATGAAACCTACCAAGTTACTCATATATGTTTCACAATAGAATATATCATTCTCCTTAAACCAACAAATGAAATATATAAATTTATTTTCAAACTAAAAATTATTCTTTCAAAATGAAATACATATTATTTTAAATGAGAGGATAACTAAATTGATTGAACAAGTGTTCCTTTTCACCCCTAGTTATAGAGTTACAACATCATGCAAATATACACCACTTTCACACATATACACTTTTCTCTCACCCCTACCAATAAGGGTAGTTACATTTTAGTGAGGTTATCTTCCCCTCATAGACATAATGATATAACAAAAGATGACCTTTCCAAAGCTTGTAAGATCCTCATATTGTCACCAACCTACACAAAACACAAACATATTTTCCATAGCCAAGGTAGTGCTCACCTCCTAACCTTTGGTTAACCAACCACCCCCGAGCTAGGAGGCAACCAAGGGAACCGGGTACAAACAAAACCAAGTAAAACAATATTTACATACACATGATACACACAAGATTATTTTCACGCCCACCCAAGGGATTTTCACATAACTTTAGGATTCCATCAAGAATCCAAAGTGGGGGATGGGGGTGGACTACGCACTCCATATGGGGACTTATAATAATAGCAACAAGAACAATTCAATATCATACTCCCATCATTTCACATGCTATCCTTCTTTAATATCTTCTCTTTCTTTGAAACCCATACCACCAAAACCATTTCTACCATTTCACAATTACATATGGGTACTCATACCCTTTTTGAGCCTCTCCTCTTAAGGAGGGATTAAACTTCCCCATGGAGGTTCCTACACCATACCATCCCCAACAAGGGATGCTCTTCCCAACTTGGGTGAGCCTATCCGTGCACAACCCTTTTTCCCATAACAAATAATACATCAAAAACACAAGAGATATGCTCCAAGAGAAATTTGAAATAAACATACAAATCAAACACAATAGATAAAATTTCAAGCACATCTTTTCACCTACACATATAATCTTTCAAATACAAACATGAAGAAGTAGAAAAGAAAAGTGGTGAATCTACCTTAAAACCAAGCTCAAGGAAAGATGGGTTGAGGATCCACACAACTCTTCTTCTTCCAAGATTTTTCTTTGAACTCCTCCCTCCCCCAAAATTCAACCAAAATCAAGAATGCAAAAGAATCCCCTAACCCTTGTTTTGAGTTTTCTTTATAGAAACTCAAGTTTTAATTCCTTTGAATAGGGAGCTAACATTTGTCAACCTTCCATTCACCCTCCCAGGCACACCCACCCATGTGTTCTCACACATGTGTGAGGACTTGGGAGACTTCCAAGACAACATGGAGAAGTGGGATTGGAAAGGGACTAGTCCCCATCCCACTTCCCAAACCTTATTTTCGTCAAACCTCTTTAAGGCCTCAAAAAGAGTGCCCTATCTTGAGACTGACCCATGATTTTGAGCTAAAAAGGTACCTAACCCATAGGTACCTACCCTAGGGACCTTAAACCCATAAAAACACTTAAAAAATATCACTTTTCAATCCCCAAAAAGTGCCTAAAAGTTCAAATCCGAGTTTGTCCACTTGGATAGACAACTCACCTCCTGGATGGACTGACGTGGCAATAAAAACCAAATTAAAAACATTCACAAATAACATCAATAATTACATGATGGAACTATAGTCCCTTCATATGGACTTTAGCTCAGTTTCACTGGTTAATTTACATAGGGTTCCCAAGAGTTGCCTCCAATTTCCATTGGCCATGGAAAATGTACCTGCACACTCAATACGCACGTTAATCCATCCAAGTAAATCATATTCATATAATAATCAAATCATTTGAATCACAATTGAATTCACACAAGTTTCATAATTTGTATAGCATAAATATCCTATAACATAATTGAAACATCATTAGCCATCTATCTTATCTCATTTTCATTAACATTAATTTTCATACTCATCTAATTGCAATGTGGTTGGTTCACACCACTTTTTTCATTCCTTCATCATTAAGTTTTCAGATTCAAATTGAACAAACTCAATAACCAACATAAAAATAGATCAATCATTATAGTTAGCTAGCATGTCACATAATCAAAATCAAATAATCATATTAAATTAAATGTTCAAATATCCTGTCATCAATGATATCAATAGGGATAGACAACAACCAAACTCAAAATAATCCAAGTACTAGATGTAGCATAGTCCAAATCAAACCATCACATGAACACAAATGTCTAAATCTCCTATCATCAACGGTATCATCGACATAATCAATAATTAAACTTAAAATAGTTCACTTACCGAATGTAGCATAGAGGTGGGCCTCACACCATATATGGACTTGTTATTACATTGTTACTTTGATTGGATTTGTAAATTGCTTTTACCAAATAGTCAAATTTCTTCTACATTCAATCTCTGATACTTTACAAAGCAATAAAAACTCACCTCATTAGCATTCTCCAAAATTAAATTGTTCTTTTGCAAATGTCCTCTGCCTTCCAAACAATGAAACACTTCTCTTTGCTTCACTGTTCCTCACACAATTTGCAGACCATATTCTTATACATTAATCAAAATACAACTTTGTTTCCAATCTATATTCTCACACATTTGCATGTAACACCTTTACCGTTCTTACTATCTATGCATCCAGTCCATGTCTTAAAGCTATGCAATGCACCAAGGCACATACAAGCATTTCCGTTTACAACTGTTCACCATTTACACATTACAATGTATTGGAATTGCTCCACACCACTCGTCTCAGCATATTGTTTTTGGTGTGACTTCTCAATAATGAAAATGGGATAATATTCACAAAACAAATAATTAATATTTAAACCTCCAGTTTAGCTATAAAACCGTTATTCCTATGAACTTTACTTTTTATGGCCTATTTTTCATTGGCATATGTTCTTTTCTAAATTGATGGTAAATAAAATTATTTATGATTACTTCATTTACATTCTGCGCACATCATCCAAATGAACCAGCTGCATAATGTTGACAATAGTATGACTCTTACATGTAAATGTGTAACAATATTC
>VDFB02125540.1:0-29664 GCA_007258455.2 Sequoia sempervirens | reverse complement strand
TCATTAAGGAATACAAATTAAATTTAAGATGTCTCTCTAATGGACGGTGGCTCATTATGGAGGTCCATGTAAAAATAAAATATTAATAAATTGTTACCTAATTTTAAAAAAAAATATTTGTAATTTTCTTTATAATTTCATATAAAACTAAATTAAATTCCATTTATAATTTTATATAAATTTTATTTAAGATTATAATATTTTAATCTATATTAATAAATAATTTGTTTAAGATTATAGTACTATATAATTATAAATATTAATATACAAGGTTATTATATAATATAATTAAGGTAATATTGTGTTTGTTTAAAAAAATAATTATTCCTCTGCTTGTAAACTTGATGCATAAAAAGAAACTCAACTGCAACAAAGCAAACCTTAAGTGTGAATCAAAATCTCGCTACAAATTCATACCTGCAAGGCTCAAGAAGGATTATAACAAAGAAACAAAATTGGTCCTCCCAGAAAAGGAACTAACTATAAAAAAATGGGACAAGAACATAGAGACAAATCTATCGAACCCCGGAAGCCAATTAAAAGGAATGAAGCGAAAGGCATAAATCCACAAATTTCATCCAGAAGGAAAATTTTGAGAGAAGAGCAACCGGCAGTAGATTTCAAAAGTGTCACATTATATAACATGGCCAAACAATCTGGAAATCAAACCAAGGGATAAATGGCGACAAAAGACGATGGAAAACAAAAGTAGGAACAAGGATCACGCAAACAACAAGAAGACCCGATACCAACAATATAAAACAGAAAAAGTGGGAGCCCAAACCCAAACTAAGGAGAAGAATAGAACGACGAAGAATTAAACCTATATTAAAGAGAATAAGATCTTCAGGGGTGAAATAGAAGGAAACCATAAAAACCCTAGATCAAGGATAGTAGATAAAGTGAAAGAATCGACTAACCATCATACAAAACTAGTAGAGATTTATGTAGCAAAAGAAACAGAAGAAGATTCATAAATGTTAAAAAAGGTGGTGATACTATGCAAAATCGTAAGCCCTAGAAGAGAAAAGAAGCAAATAGAAGAATGGACAAGGAAAAAGATTGAAGTAAGTCATGGCATAAAATTCCTACCAAACAACTTCTTCATAATCATTTTTCTCAAAGAAGAAGAAAGGGATGTTGTGCTGGAAAAAAGTTTGGAGGAATTTGAAGGGTGTCTAGTCTACATGCAGAAATGGTCTGAAGAAATTTTCCACCCAAGAATACATGGAAAGTACAGTGAGGCTAAATGGATAAGAATGTACAATCTTAGATAGTAGAATACCAGTCAGAAGAGTGTCTGGAAAAAATAGGAAGAACTTTGGGCACACTTTATTTAAAATAGACACTAAAGTATTAAAAAGAAACTCATGCTTGTATGCTAGATTACAAATAGCAGCAATAAAAAAAATCCCTAGGGAAATAAAGCTAAAATCAAAAGCAGAGATATGGCATCAAGAATTGAAATAGAAACCCAAGTCACATATTAAACAAATTGCAACAGGAGAAATCATTAAAAAAAGAATGTAAAACATAGCCTAGGATCAAAAAAGTATGGAGAAGGAAAGCAAAAACAAAAGACGAAATGAAGAAGGACCTCCTAGCATAGGAAAATTTGGAGAATCCAAGAAAAGACGGATAGTTAGCAAAACCTGAATCAAAATCAATAAGGGAGAAAGAGGAAAAAACAACAACCCAAATGGCCTTATTAGAAGCAAAATCAAACAACAGTCAGATGGAGGAGGAAGAGGAGCTTAGCTTAGAAAGCGAAAAATGAGGACTTTCAAGACCTTGACATAATTGAAAATAGAAATATCTCCCAAACAGTGGCTCAGTTTTTAGAACCAATAAAGTAAAAGAAGAAAAAAAAAGGAAGAAAATCAAATAAGCAGAAAAGAGAAGAATTAGCCATGGAGAAAGGTCTGAAAAGTATTCAAAACTTTCTAAAAGAAAAAAAGGGAGAAGAGCACTCCCAACAAGATGAGCCATGATTATTATGACATGGAATGTGAGGGGCTTCAATGCCCCAAATAAAAGATGCGTGATAAAGCATCAATTGGAAAAATCATATGCAAATATCATCTTATTACAGGAGACAAAAATCAAAGAGGTGAATAAAAGAATTTTGCACATAGGAGGGTGGGAAGAATCCTTATCAAAATCATTTGGAATAGGTGGATTAAGGATTCTTTGGAGAATTAAATTAGTTTTAGTGTAGACACTAGTCAAGGAAGCAAATTGGATGCTATGAGAAGCTAAAATCCTTGGAAGCAATATGCAAACTTTTATCTTTAACATCTACGGGCCTCTCAAAAATCAAGACAAAGAAACCATGTGGAACACTCTAAGCCAAAAAATAACAAAGATAGGGGAAAAAGAATATTGATGAGTGGAGACTTCAATTCTATACTAAGGAAAGAAGAAAAATATGGAGGTAAAAATACTATAACTGCATCAATGGAAATGTTTGGGAACTTTTTAGCAAACAATAATTTACTAGATGCCCAAACTAAGAATGGAGCATACACGTGGTCAAATAAACGAAATGGGGGAAGTTGCATAAAGGAAAAACTAGACAGATTTGTGTTCTCACAAGACTGGTTAGCAGATAACATGAATTTAGAAGCAATAATCCTACCATTAGCAAGCTCAAACCACCTACCAGTCAAGCTAGAAATCAAGGAAATAGGAAGAACATCGAAATCATGCTTTAAATTGGAAAAAAATTGGTTTAGAAAAAGAGGGCTTCATCCAACTTATAGAAGAGTGGTGGAACAAAGCACCAAATTATAAAAGCATCAAAAGCTTCATATTTATGAACAAGCAAAAATAAATCAAACAAAGACTTCAAGTATGGAATAAAGAAGTCTTTAAAAACATTTTTAAAGAAAAACAAGAATTGAAGAAGAATTAGAAGCTCTAAATAGCAAAGTAATGGCAGCAAGAATGTATGAAGATGACTATCAAAAAGAAAGGATCCTAATGCAAGAATACAATGAGGTATTAGGAAAAGAAGAAGAGTATTGGAGAGCTAAATCCAATAAATTGTGGTTGAAAGAAGGGGACGCAAACACCAAATTCTTTCACAACACAACCAAAATAAAAAAACTCCTGCAAGAGGATTGGAGTCACAAAAAAAGTATCCCTTCTACTTTTCCTGGCTTTTTTGGGCCCTCCTTGGAACTAGGCTTAATATTTCCTTGATTTAGTGTTTTAATATGGTTGACACATTCACATTAAGTCTTGGGCCCTTGTGAACTAATGAATTTAAATGGTACCTTTCTAAAGTGTTGTGAAGTTTTGTAACACACTTTCACACTTTTTTGATGTTTTATCAAATAACTAAACCTAATAAACCTCTTTTTAATCAAATTCGATATTAATCTTGCCTTATTTGGAGTGTTGTAAAGTGTTGTAACACACTTTCACACTTTTCTAGGCTTTTCATTGATAATTGGGCTTCTTTATGGTTTAATTGGTCCTATTTTGCATCCACAAGCCTCATTTATTGTATCTTTTCGAAGATTATCCCAACACCAATCATTAGCCAATCATAATTTAGGTGTTTTTGGCTTGTGTGACCTAGATTTAGTGATTTGGGACTCATTCACCACCTTGGGCGAATGGGTCCCACATAGATTTTTGGGTCCCAAACCGGTTTTCACACATTTCTAAGCACTTTTGGTTTTTAGTCCCATACATTATAGCTGATGGGACTCATTCACCACCTTGGATGAATAAGTCTTGTGTGGCCCAAAATGAAAATTAATTCAATTTTTTGGCAGAATTTTATTCTCTTGGATTTGATGTCAGCTTGCAGTGTTGTAATTTCAGAAATTCTTGCATAATTGAGTATAAATACAAGGTTATTTCACTCATTTTACACCTAGCAAGTTGAATGAGCATTTTTATAGCAAGTTTGAGTTCACAAGAGCATTCAAGCGTTCACCAGAGCATTCAAGGGTAGATTATCAAGCATTTTGGAGCAACATTCAAGCATTAATCATCATGTCAAGGATTTCATGCATCATGTTTGTTTTTGTGCGAACAATTGTGATGTAGGGTTTATGATTCAAGAAAGTGTTTCATCATTCAAGCAAGAGTCAAGAGCTACATCGATTGCATCCATCTCAAGCATATTTGCAGCACTTTATTGCTAGGGTTTGGTGAGTTGCAACATTGTCATTTGTTCATTCGTCATTCTTTATTCCTAGTAGAATAGATAGAGAAGAGTAGGATTAGCCATTGGAGTTCCAAAAAATACCAACTAGATTAATTCACCACTTCTGGAAAATGAATCTTGGTTCTAGTTAGTTTTCAGGATTTTGTAGATTCAGATACCCATTTGGCAGACTCTTATTCTTGCACAGTTTCCCAAATTCTAAATTGATTTTCCTAGCTTGGAAAATGAGTCCCACTCAGCATTAAAGTCATAATTTTCAATGTTCCAGATCTCCATCTAGCCATTTCCAGATTCCCAAGTGCACCTCTTCCTTTTTGTAATTTTTTTGTTGTTTCATTCACTTTTCTAGGTCATTTAGTGTCACTTTACATTCAATTAGGGTTAGAGTTGTATAGATTGCATTTCATTATCTTTTCCAAGTCTAAACTTGGTGGTGAACCCCTTATTATTCTACTTTCATCCCCTAGGATAGTCCTATTGCAAGATCTCTTTCTCTTTTGTATTGAGATATCTAGGGTTATCCTTGAGTGGAAGCTTTGAAAGTGGGTGTGATAGCACTTAATCCATGTCACCCCATTTTTTTAGGTTCCAAGAATATCTAAGATAACTCTTCCAAATGGGACTATAACAAAAAACCTAGAAGAAATGAAGGAGGACGCAATAAGATACTTCAAATAGGTGCTAGCAGCAAAAGGGGACATGGTTGTTCTCAAGGATAACAATATATTAGAAAACATTTTGAAGCTAATAATTGAGGAAGAAAATACCAAATTGGCAAGACCATTCACAAGAGAGGAAATTAAGAAAGCAACCTTCCAATTATACCCACATAAATCTTCAAGACCAGATGGGTTTCCAGCTTGCTTTTACCAAAAGTGTTGGCATTTCCTAGAAAAAGAGCTTTGGGAAATATGCAAAGACTTCAGAAAGAAGAAGTTTGTTAAGGATGTGAATAATACTATGACAGTTTTAATCCCAATAAATGAAGTATGTTCCAATTTTGAGGATTATAGACCCATATCATTATGTAACACAATCTATAAAATACTATCAAAGGAATTAGTTAATAGATTTAAGAGCACACAAGGGAAGTTATACTCACAAAATCAGAGTGGATTCACACTTGGAAGAGACATTTTGGATAGTATAATACCACGAATGAGGTAGTTCATACCATCAATAAAGACAAGATTGCAAGTATACTGATTAAGCTAGATGTAAGCAAGGCTTACGATAAATTTAAATGGAGATTCCTACTAAGAATAATGGAGAAGTTTGGATTTTCCAAGAACTAGGTGGAAATGATATTCCAATATATATCCTTTGTAAGATATTCACTCCTAATAAATAGCTCACCATGTGGTTTTTTTAAAGATTCAAATGGAATTCAACAAGGAGACCCAATCTCCCCTTTTTTTATTTGTCATCATGGTTGAAACCCTCAATAGGCTCATTACAACATATCAAAGACATGAGGAATGGAAAGGAATCCAAATATCAAGAGGCATAGAAGCTACAACACATCATCAATTTGTTGAAAATACAATCCTGCATGGGGAAGCCTCATTTGGGAAGCAAATAAAATCAAACAGTGCATGGATGAATATATAGAAGTATTAGGACCACATATAAACAAGTAAAAATCTAAGATATACTTCTTCCATTCAAAGAAAGCCTTGCAGAAAAGGATTGCCAAGACCTTAGGATACATAATAGGGGAAATTCCTTGTAAATACTTGGGAGTACCCCTATTGAAAGGAATGATCAAATCAAGTATTTCAGAACAGACAATAGACAAATGCAACGAAAAGTCTAGAAATTAGAGAGGGAAATGGCTGACTTTGGCTGGCTGAATAACAATGATGAAGGTTATCCTATTAGCCATACTGATATTCTCAATGCCATGTATGTAGCTAACAGGGAAAGAAACTTCAAGATTAGAAGGCATCCTAAAAATATTCTTATGGGAAGGATCAAATGAGGGACATAAGGTACCATTGATCCATTGGGACATAGTGTGCAAAACACAAAAAGAAGGTGGGGCAGGTATAAGAAATATGAAAGCCCAAAACTTGGTATTAGGCCATAAACTCATATGGAGAATGTTTCAAAAATTGGATACACTATAGTGTAAAATAATGCAACACAAATACCTTGACAGTCAGGATTCATAAAGAATCCTCACAATAGCCAAGTCTAAAAGTGGATCTTATGTATGGAACTTCATGTTAAATATCAAACATATTATTACAGATCATTTGTCATGGCAAGTTAATAATGGGGCTAAGGCATAATTTTGGAAAGACTCCTGGGGAGGGCACAAACCCTTAGTGGAATATCCTAAGTTGGCCCCTTGTGAACCTTCTATAAATGAAAGGTATGGAAAATACGTTAGAGATTATATAAAGGGAGATGGAAATGGGGCGGGCAAGTGGATCAACCTAGAAGAATTAAATATGGAGGAAGAAGCTAAAGAAGTCCTTAATAAAATTTTAAAGGAAAGACAAATCTTCCTTAATAAACAATCAGATAAAATCACTTGGTGTGGAGCCCAATCAAGCAATTACATAATTAAGTTAGGATACATGATCCAAATAAAACAAGCAAAAAGTGAATGGCCAAGAAAACTATGTTGGGGCCGAAGAATTTAGCCAAAGGTAGGTGCCTTTGCATGGAAAAATTTGCATGGAAGAATCCTAACATGGGGATAGGTTAAGAACAATTGGTATTGAAGGCCCTAGCAGTTGCGTATTATATCAAAAGCAGAAGAAGACACAAATCACCTACTATTAAATTGTCTGTAAGAAGCACATGGATGGAACTGGCTACAAGAGAAATTAGGGTGGATAACGCCAAGAAGAAATAAATTATGGGACCACTTCATGAGTTATCCCATACTGAGGCAAGATGCATACTAGGGTCACATATGGCTGGCAGTGCCTTCCATTCTGATATGGAACTTATGGAAGGAGTGTAATAGAAGAATATTTCAAAATAGAATAAAGCAAATCAAAGAAGCATTATAGTTAACAAAAAATAAGATATCACAATGGCTAAACGCACACATCAGGTCATAGTCAAAAGCAAAATTCACTAATTGGGATGATGAAATAATTAAAAGATGGAGAGTGTCAAAAGTTCCACCAGGCTTCCAATTCACATTGTTACACCCCAAATTGTGAAGTTACTATTTACCATTACTAGATAGGGTGAATGTGAATGTAATTTGAATTCTGGAGATGAATTAATGATGCTTGTACCTTGTTATCAATATGAATGTTATCTCACTTGATGTTGTTTCATTTGATGTTATCTCAGTTGATGTTAATCATGGTGAAATACTACATAAATGAGAATAGATGGTTATTGAATTGTAATTATTATAACTTTGAAGATGTTTATATATGATGCTTATATTGTGAACAATTGACTGCCAAGTGCATGTGTTAGTCGTTGTAGGAAAATGTTCATTCTCAAGGGGGAGGGGAAGTATCATTCGAGAGAGGATCTTGGTCGAGTAACCAGTAAAGTAAACTATTTGAGCATACACACAGATCACCCTAGATTGAGTGAACTGAGTCAGTTTGTGTGGATAATAGGTAAGTCATCCTTAGCTTATGGGTTTGCATTTGAGAGTCTTGTTACTTCTGCATGTTGTATTGGGTGATCTTTATCTATTTTGAGTTTTGAGTCCTTCCTTTTGACATTGTGTTGATTGTGCTTGGGTTGAGACTTTGGGATTTGTGAATGGTTATCTTTATGTTGTTCCATATAAAATTTGTAGCATGTCTATGGGCATATATATAAATACATATAGATAAACCCATGTATGTGAGCATTAGCAAATGCACATATATGTGAGTAGAAATACCCACCGAGGTACATACATGAGGAAACGACTATGTTTCTATATAAATATGTGTATATATAGATATGTGTGGGAATAGACACTATAGATGTCATGATCATTCTCTGTCAAATGGATTACTTGATTATCGTATGACCATATAATGAATATGCTTGTATATATATATATATATATACACACACACACACACAGATACACTTGCAAGCATTAATGCTTATTGGAGAAGTGTACATATGTCTATATAATATATGTGTATAAAAATATACATGAATTTTTATTTACGGTATAAGATAATAAAAGATATACATCTAGTATAATGTGGATATTAATAATATTATTATTATTACCTTCCAATTTATTATATATAATATCCAATGTGTGCTAACTGGCTCACGATATATATATATATAAATATATTTGATGAATATATATATATGTGTAAGTATATATATATATATATATTATAGTTATATTTATATAATATTTACATATATAATATATATGTATATATATATATATATATATATATATATATATATATATATATATATATATATATATATATAAATGTTTAATATATTTAAACTATAACTATAACTATATATATATAATAAAATATATATAATTCATGACTAGTCTTGTCAACATGAAGCCTTGAATGCACTTTTTCCTTTTTCTTGGACCCCTTGGCTTTTAGAGGGGCTATCTCTTCAAGATTGAGCTCATCTAGAGAGATCGTTTGTTTCTTTCGCTTTGATACTTGAGATACCAACCAAGGGGGAAGAGAGGAAGTATATGCTTCTTGACTCACAGTCAACTCTTGCGTTATAGTCGCTTTTGTAGAAATTCTTGGTATGATAAGAATTGGGGTAGTATTTGTCATGATTGCTCTAGTAGATTGCACACCAAGTTGACTCTGCAAAGATTAATTCATAAATCTGTCAAATTCAGCTTCTAAAATGATATCAAAAGATGGAGACGACAAGCTTGGAATGGATGAGGGAGAGCTTGACAATCTACATCAATAGTTTGTGAGTTTGAAACTGTAGGAGAAGTGGTAGGGACAAATGATACTGCAGGGGGAATGGAAATTTCCACTGCATGTATGGTAGATGTGGGAGGAGGTGAAGTAGGAAGAGGAGGTGGAGGAGTGGTAGGATTAGGAGGTGTATGAGGAACATTTGGAGTAACAGGTGAGGACATTTGGCGAAGATTTTCGACAACATTCTCATAAGGAGATAGAGTTTGTTCATCATCATGCCCAAGTTCCTTCTTATCACCTTATTGTTCACCTTCTTCTTCAGACTCTTGTTCTTCTGTAGATTCTTCTTCCTCTTTAGAGTCTTCTTCCTTAGAATCTTCTTCAAAAAAAATTCCTTGCTTTCATTTCCTCCTTCAAAATCTTCCTCTTCAAAAGCAGGCCATTTTCCTTTTGCATGAGATGGTTCAAATTCTATGGCCTCTTCTTCTTCAACTTCCCGTGTATCTTTTTACCAATAGTGAACTTGATTCTAGGGCCTCTTCGGGAAGAATTAGTCACATGCGTGTCTTTTGTGTGGAGTTCCTATTGTTGGCTAGCTTTAGTTCGAAGTAATTATCCTTTTGACTCTTTCCTGAAAGCTTTCATCTGAAAACCATGTTTGTGCAACCATTTTGTTGTGTTGGACAATATGGGGGCAAGCCTTTCCCTAATGGAGACACTTTCCTTTTTATACCATTGTATTGCAGTCAAAGGTCTCCTAGAAATTTCATTTTCTTTGTAGGCAGAGTTGAGGATGTCACCAGGATCTTTGAAATCCTCTGGTAGATCGGCCACACTAAGATCTCTGGTCTTCTCTATGGTTAGCCTCCAAAAGTCCATATTGCAGATATCTTCTTCATCTCTACATTCAACCCATATGTCTTCAAAGCGGTACTTGTGTTGGTGACATTTCTTCAATTTCCTATTCACATCCCAATAATCAAAGTCAAATATGTATTTGTATTTCCTTATTGTCATGATCTACATTTCCACAACAACTAACTTTGCCTTTTGTACACTGTGAGTGGTATATCTACCAATCGTTAGTGGAAACTTGAAACTCGGTTTGTGAATTCTCATTCATTCCTTGTGAATTGAGATAAGTTGTCTGCATAGCTCCATGAGTATCCACTTAATTGAGGGATATTTGGGCAACATGTAAGGACACCCAGTATAGCAACCTACCCTCATGTAGGTGAAAGTTGGAAATTCTAAAAAGATACACCCGACCTTACTCACCACTCTGTAGGCCTCATCATATACTCTCTTCTTTTCGAGAGTTGGGTCAAAACTGCAAAGCAGAGGTGTAAAGAAGGCCTCTGTGACCCGCTTGAAATAATGAAGACTTTCCTTCAATTCCAACTGATAAAAATACTTATACATAGGTACAAAGTGTCAGTTCCCCTTTGTAGACAACCCTGGAAATTGCCTCATCACAGCTGCAACATACACCAAATAAGAAGTCGTGTAGAAATTCTGAGTGGTTGGCATATTTAACAATTTCTCATGAATTTCATCTCTGGTTTGGGTTCCCTAATCAATATGAGCTTTCTTTCTCCTGATTATCTGAATGTATTCATACATCCATTCTTGAAAATGAGCTGACTCAGGCAATCATTTAACCTTGCTCAGGAGAGTAGTCATATCCCTGACATCCTCTTTGAAGTCACTTTGAGGAAGCCCCTTTGGCCATCTTGAGATAGTGGGCCTAGGTATTTTCAACAATTGGCTATTAATCAAATTTTTAGCCTTAGCTAGATCTACATCATAAACCTCCTATGCCTATTGCATTGAAATCTTTGCACATATTGTTCCATGTGGGGAACTCAGAAAATAATGTCAAAGAATTCAGGATCCAGTCTCATCATGACTTGTCTCGAGGAGTCTATTACACTTCTTCTATCTCTAATGTAGTGAGATGCAATATGGAGAACAAACTTTGTATTATGAGCAGAAGTTAGGAATGTGGACACTAGGTGCAAATTTTTGTGGACAATGGCTCTCAAGCTGTCTTCCAAGGGCTTTTGTTCAATTCTTTTTACAAAGTCTTCAAGATTTTGATGACCAACTTTGGTGTCCTTGATTTCGTCCACCTTCGAGATCACCATTGTTGGTAGAAAGACACCTTGGTATTTATATTTCATTTTTCCCTCTTTCTTAGGAGATGATGGAGACTTCTTTGATGTCATCTAGAAGAACTAGGATCAAAGGATATCACCTTTGGGATCACTTGATGAGATCTGGAGAGAAACTGTAAGGATGGTGAATCAACAGATGTTAGGAAAAACTATAGCATTGGGAAGCGTGAGGCAAGCAAACAACTCAGAGTAAGTGGAAATGAGCAATTTGGCATGAAAATGGAGCATGGGAAAAGAAACGGTGTTTGGAGTGAAAACAAAGTGATTTCAGAGCTTAGGAAGGAAAAATTGTCTCTTGTGTAGGAGCGTTGAAAATCAATGCTCCTACACTTGAGATGTTCATTTACATGTAGGGGCCCTAATTTTCAGCATTTCTGCATTTTTGGCACTTTGTTATGCAAGAAGTGTCAAGGTGCTAAAAATCAGTGCCTTGACATTTTGGTGAAGTTCATTGTAAAGTTGAAGCGCTAAATTTTAGCTCTTGAGCATATATGGGGAAGGTTTGTAGTTTATGCTTGAGCGCTAATTTTCAGTGCTCGAGCACTTGTTTCATCCCTTTGGAGTTGAATGTATAAGCAGATAATTTCACCACTTCTACACTTGTTTGGAAGAGACACTCCATGTAGGAGCCGTGATTTTCACCGCTCCTACACTTGGAGTTTATGAAAAATCACAGGAGTGCAAAAATAGACAAAAACGATGCTTCTTTATTTGGGGAAAGGGTAGACCTATTGTTTGAGTGGTGATTTACATTGCTCAAGCAATTTCGAAGAATGATTCTCCTTGAACGATAAAGCTTCATTCTTTACAAAATGCGGATACCAGAATTTTCATTGCTTGGTGAGTTATGTAAACTTAGTAAGAAACAGTGGAAAGACAAAAGATGACAAAAAAGATGGAGATAAATCAAGACCATGACACAAAGTAAAATGCACAGAACAAAAATGAAGAGGAGGGTGTGAGCTCACAAGGGGAAGAAGAAAACAAAACATCAAAAGATCAAAAACCTAAACACATAAAACGTAAAGAGTGACATTTCAACAAGAATCCACATCTAGATTTAAAGGAAAAGAACTAAGAAACCCGACAAAGAGAAAGGACCAAATGGCATACCAGTTAGAAACACTGAAACCCTAACTCAAAGCTTGAAGGAATCCTAAAATGCGAGTCGCAAGAGGTTTGGAGAGTGCCCAATACGCATAGGAGAGGTGGATGAAGATTAGAAAGAAGATGATTAACTAAAGATCACTTAAAAGCCTTTTAAAAGTGTCATTAATGCAACTTGACTTGGGCATTAATGAAGGCACACTAAGTGGTTAGACATATGCACAAGTGGTGATTTTCATTGCTTGTGCATGTGTAAACATGACTTAAAAGAAAAATGCACTAGTGATGAAAATCACCGCTCATGCAATTTTGACTAAGGCAACAAAGTGTAGGAGCGTTGAAAACCAATGCACCAACACTTGGAGTTCAAAAATTTACTAAGGCATATGGAGGAGCATTGATTTTCAGCGCTCTGACATGTTTGACAATTTCACTAACTCTCAAGGGTTGAGAACTGACAAAGATGCTCGTTTCGAAGCTCTTCGAAAGACAGACAGGGGGAAACACTCAAACAGACTGTTTGAGATTTTGGACCACCCATTGAGGTGAATTAAAATTCACCTCATTTTGCATGCTTGAATATCACAAAACTATGAAACAGACAAGTTTCATAGGGGGGCTATCTATGAATCGAGTGCTGCTAGATTCTATGATAACAGACTACTACTGTCATAGGATGGGAGGTGAACTCCCACTAGTTCATGGAAAAGTATTCTTGTTGGTTGTATGCAAAAGAGTAGAACAAATGAAGAGGCATGTATGTAGAGATACCTTTTGACCGATCAACATGTTATCTTTATATTCCTTTATATAGAAGAATATGGTTGCAAATGTTGGGAATGTGTGCACGTGCATCATTGAAAAGTGTTACGCTAATTGTATATAGATGCCCTTTTATAGTTGAACTATCACCTCTTATATGTGAAGTCTCATTGAAGGAACAACAGGGCATCCTTAAAAGGTGAAGAACCCGAAGAAGGTGAATCTTTCATGATGAGGACAATGTTAGTAAATTTGAAGGTGGTTGAGGAGGAACCATCCAAAAGAAGGTGTCTCTTTTGAATTGTTTGCAAGGTTGGAGGTAAGTGTTTCAAAGTTATAGTAGATTGTGGTAGAATGGATAACCCAGTTTCAGAGGAGATGGTAGAAAAGGTGTAAGAACCCTATCCATATAAAGTTTCTTGGTTATAAAAGGAATATGAAATGATTGTGAGTGAGCAGTGTTTGATTAATTTTTCAAATTGGGTCCTATAAGGACAAAGTTTTGTGTGATGTAATTCCTATGAGTTCTTGTCATATGTTGTTGGGAAGGCCATGACAATTTGATAGGGAGGCCATTTATGATGGTAGGAAGAATGTGTACACCATCCAAAAAGATGGAAAAAAGTATGTGTTGAATTCTATGGAGGAGAAGGAGAAGCAAGTAAAAAAATGAAACTCCATTGTTTGTTGTAGTGTTGGAAAGCAACATATATAAAGGAAAAGGAAAAGACTGAACACAATGATTTAAAAACATTCAAAGAGAAGATTTCAAGAGAAGAAAGTAGAGTGGATTTAAATTTATTGCAGCAACACAGTAAAAGAAAAGAAAATAACACCCCAAAAGAATGTGGTGGTCAGAAAGGTGGCTTGTGTGTTTAAGTTGATGAAGAACAAAAGAGTGGAAGAGGAAAGGCTTCCATGGAAATGAGCAAAATTACATAAAAAGCAAACATGGGATTACCATTCCATGCATCTCCAAATGTTCTTGAGTTTTCCACCTCATGGAAAATTTCACTTACCCGGCGTGTCTAATGCAGGAGCATCGAGCGAACTTGCGATCCAACATCAACCAAAAATAAAATTGTTTTTGTCTACTTTTTAATGTTGTCGATGAATAAAATTAAATAATGCAAGCCAATATTTAATGAAGGATTTGGTCACAACTTTCGCAAAAGTTGGTTATGTAATTTATTATTGTTTTTGTTTTTGGAGAGAGAAAATAAATTAAATAAATTCTTCATTTTCCTTGTCAATTTATCTTCTTCTAATCCTGGGCATTGGGAATTGAGGAGCCTTTTGTAACTATTCTTGGTGAATGTGGCAACTGGAATGTCATGGCCTGGGATTTTGGGAGTGGATTTTCATCCATGGTTGGTGAATTCTAGAGGTTTTTGTTATAGTTGGAGGTGTCCTATGTTGTGCTGAGAATTGGAGAGGGGTCTTTGGTAGAGTTCTGAAGTTTTGTAGGCAAGATTGTTGTGAAGAGAATCTGTGATGTTGTGATTGGTTTGCTAAGATTTTACTTGTTGTAGCTTACTATTTTATATCTAATATAAATTAGATTTGTAGTGGTTTGCATTAGTCATAAGGTTGTATTGATTTTTAGTTCCATATTTCTTTGTAATTTGCTAATAGTTGGAGAATTTTGTAATGAAATTTGAAGATTAGTTTTCTTGAATTTCCAACAACTCAATATTTGTGTTTTATATTAATTTATTTGCTGAAAGTTTGCAAGAAAGGGCGTGTTGGTTCCTTGCATCAGATACAGTCTAAGAATGAGCCCTTAGTGGAGCGGAATGGGTTGTTTGTTTGGGTTTTTAGCCATCATTTCAATGGCTTCTTTCATAGATAGTTCAAGCAAAGATAACATATAGAAAGGAAAGCTAATTAGAACCTTATTTGTAAAGTGGTTTAAAAGTGGGAGGTGATAGCAATAGTTACATTTAAAGTAGTCCTCCAATGTAATATATATCATAAAAATGGAACATACCTTGTCCCAAGGGTTGGGAAGTTTGTCTTGGATGAAGCCCACATGCAACTTGACATGGGTTTCACCATCTTTGAAGAACATGTTTCTATTCTCCAAATCTTTCACTTTCCTACGTCTTCTTAGTTTTTGACCATTGCAAGATAATCCTATAGCTTGTGCTATTACATTTTAATAAATGAGTAAATTTTACAATAAAGTGGGTAAATTTTTTATAGCTACCTATTTGTTTTGAATCATAGATGAGGAAATTCTAATTGAGTAGCTAATGTATTGAGTATGAGGAGTATATTTCTCATAGAGTTGAGAGTAGAAGTTGTTGGAGTCGATGCAATAACATATTTATATATCTAGAAATAAATTTCAAAGAAATTTTGAATGGACGATATGCCAAAACCTAATAAGTAAAGGCATAACATAATGGTTGGACCATTTTTCTAAGGCTGAATTTTTATTTAGAATATAATTATTGAGTATAACCCAATGCTCTATACAAGATAACATGATTAGAGAGGAGTGAAATAAAGGAATTAACATGTCATTTTATGTTTCATAAGGCATGTTAGTACTATTAAAGAAAGGTTATTATTGGCCAAAGATGGGAGTTGGTGTAGAAATATTCTAGTAAAACTATAAAGATGTCATGCATTTTAATATGAAAAAGGGACTAATGAAAGTATAATTGTATGAGCCATTGCCTAAGAGACCATGATATGTAGCCAATATGGGTTTTACATTGAGATTGACAAGAACGTAGAGAGGTCACTATTCAATTATTTCCTAGTTGTGACATTATATAAGAGTGGAGTATTTGATAGCTTGTTTAAAAATCTCGATGCATTCTACACTACAAATTAATTTTCAAAGAAGTTATGAGATTGCATGGATTGCATATGAGCATAGTGTACGATAGAGGTACACAAGTTATGGTTATTTTTGGAGGGAATTATAGAATAAATTGGGCATTAAGTTAAAATTCAGTTTAACCTGTCATCCACAAACCAATGAAGTAATGGAGGTAGTCAACTAGAGCTTGGGAAAATGGCCTTAAGATGCTTAGTTGAAGAAATTTCAAAAGAATGAGATGTAGTGTTGGCAAAAGTAGAGTTTTCTTGTACTATAATCCAATGAATAGGATTATTGGGTAAACACCATTTTAGGTTGTATATGGTGCATTCCAAAAGGAGTAATAGAATTACAAAATGTAATTAAAACAAGTGTGCTACATTAGATGGGTTTTTTTAACAAATTTAAGTACATAATAAAGTTAGACAATGTTTGAAAAGTAGTAGACAACACTATGCAATTTGAGTGCACAAATTAGAGAATAAGAGATGAAGGACTCCAACAAGGTGATTTTGTGTTAGCATAATTGATGAAAGAGAGATTCCAATGGATAATTTACAAAAAATAATAATGCAAAAATCTTGGATTGTGCAAGGTATTGAACAAGATTAAGCTACAAATGCATATGGGATCAAGTTGCTAGAGAATATAGGCATTTCACCCATTTTAATGTGTCTTAATTGTACAATTATAAAAGATGAGCATAAGTAGAAGAAGAAGCTCTTAAATAATAAGATATAGATTAAAGGGAAAGAATTCTCTAAAAGAGGAGAAATTAAACACAACCTAAAATATAAAGGTTGTCAAAAGGACTAGAGGGAAAAATTAATTTGAAGAAGAAACAACCTTATTAACAACCACAAAGGTCAACCCCTACTATATTTTTTCAATTGTATATCTTCGAGAAGGCACTTATGTAGGGTTTTTGATGAAAGAGTGTCCTAGGCTAATAAAATATTGCATCACTAAAAATAGTTTGTTTGTTTTTTTTGTTTTTTTTTTGTGTTTGTAAGTTTTGAATTTTGTGTTAAGAGTTAAATTATTTTGTAATTTTATTAGTTCTAGCCAAAGCAGAATACTAATGCATTCATTGCATGCAATTTTTTTGAGTGATAGTGACAATCCAACCAATGAACATCTAGAATTAAAAACTTGACCAACAATTTTATATAGTCTATTTTTAATTGTCGATTTCTAAAATTGTTAAAATATTCTTTATCTTTCTTTTTATTGGTTCATGTTGTCAACAATCAATGCAAAAATTTGGATTTTCCTTTTTTTTCTTCTAAATTATGTGCAATGCAATGCATTTAATTCATTGAATCAAATTTCAAACTATTAATGACTTGAATGACATGAGCACTATTAGATACATCATCATATAATTACATTGTTGACTTACAAGTATTAATATACATGTATTTTATTTAATAATTGGTAAGATAATTTCCAAAGCTTATTAAATAAATGTGAGTACACTCAATGCATATTTTATATTTGTTTATCAAGTGTGTATTAAATATCACAATTAAATTTATCTATCTATAATAAATATCGAAGTAAAATTTATCTTTCTGCAATTAATATTTCAATAAAATCCATTTTAAAAAATATACGTGTAATAATATAATTTAGCAAGGCAAAAATTACATAAATAACACATTATCAAAAGGATAAGAATAAATATATGTATGGAGTTATTACAATAATATATTTGTATAATTGAATATTTTTTATTTTTGCAATATTAATTAACTATAATAATAACATTATACAACAACCAACAATTATATTACACCCCTACCTACTTCTATTAACTAATTGTTTAAAACAATAAAACACAACCATATGAATTTTTATTTTTTATTTGTGCAACATTAATCAACTATAATAACAACATTATACAACAACAAACAATCACATTACACCCCTAACTACTTCTATTAACTAAATGTTTAAAAGCACATCCCACATGATTTTTTTAATTTATTTATCAATATTAATCAACTATAATAATAACATTATACAACAACAAACAATCACATTACATCCCTAACTACTTCTATTAGCTAAATGTTTAAAACAACCAAGCACATCTCACAATGGGCAAAACTTGACGCAAATGTGTCTCTTGTTTATTTATATTTTAGGTTTTGAATAAGTTGAATCATTGCTATAGAGGCTATCAAACACTTGGGATAGGTGTTAAAGGGGCATCAAGGGACCATAACAAACATGTCATTTGATGTAGGATGAGTCTAGTGGTATTGTTTGGAGTAAATTAAGACATTTGGAACCACATGTTACAATACAAGTCTCAAGATCATATAGTCATGTTTTGGTATGTCATAGAGGTTTGAATTTATTCATGTATTGATCAAAGGTTTTAACCAACCATTATCAAAAGCTTAAAGAAAAGACAAACAATTTGCATTCTTCAATTTAAACTTTGTCTTATCAACTTATTAATTAATCTAAGATTCTTAACTATCTAAGATGTAGATATCTATTTTAATTAATAATTAGTAAATAAGTAAAATTGTAGTTGAAATCTACACTAACATTCTTAAAACATAACATTATTAGATCTAATAGATCTATAGCTACTCTGAAAACATAATGAAGACCACCATTCCAAGAAGAAAATGTAAGAAGAGAATTAACATGTGGAAGAAGTAACTCACCTTAAATGATGAAAGGCATTTGATGTAATACATTTTTAACCTCGGAGGTTGGTCATACCCAACCTTGAGATATGTGATAAGTTTTCCTTAAAGTTGTGTATATATAATGTGGTCACGTATTAGGAGAGTAATTGATTGCTGAGAATAAGGATAGTAAGTTCCCAAGGAATCTTCTTCCTTGGGCCCATTGTAAAGTATTGATTCTTTAATATCCTATTTTCAAATATATAATTAAAGTCTTCCCTTTCAATCTCTTTCAATCCAAGTTGCGGCTTCTCCACATGTTGCGTATGTTTTTGTTATAGGTATAGTAGGTTTTATTAATGGTAAATGGCAACCACACAAAAAAAACCTACCAAAACGATAACTAGGAATCAGATATGTACTGTTTTTTTCCCTTACCATCAACAGACAATGGCTAGTGAATAAACTGCCTTCACAAGTACCTTATCACATCCCCTTGCTTGTTTTCCTTCTTGGATGCACTTTAGTTATAATCATCATATAGTGTATTACACCGAAATTTTGTTAGTCTAAGAGAGGGCGCCGGTCCTTTTTGTCTGAGAAGAGGTAGAATACAGCTTTATTTGGCGACCATAGAAATATTTTGGGAAGCCTTTTTGCAGAGATAAAGATTTGAGTGATCATGACAGTGGGATCAGAGAAGGACCCACAACAACTAAGTGGGAAGAAAAAGCAAGCTGGTCAATGAATTCATCGGATGGAGGAAACTTAAGCTGGATATTGTACCAGAAGAAACAGAGTTGAAATCCAACCACTTTGATCATTTTCTTTGAGTTAGGTTGGAGTTGAGATATGTCTTGCTTTAACAGTTGGATTTCGTTCTCAGCAAGAGAGATTTACGTTCAAAGAAAGGTGGCTGCCTGCTAGAGCACGTCTAGGGGGGCCTTTATTTACAACTGTGGTGTTAGTTAAGGATTGCATTCCCTTCAAACCTCTGTATGAGGAAGGCTATAATAAACCACAAGTTTGTAAGTGCCTCACCTTTCTTTACTCTGTTTTCTAGGAATGTAAGATTATATGAATGGTTTTGATTTTGATTTTCTTCAGTGGGTGGATTCAGAAGAGCCAGTCCAGCTTTTATAAGGACTCAGCAGTTTCAATCTAGATAGAAATGCTACTTCGTATAATATACTGTGGGTCGGTTAAGCATCTCCAGCTTCTGCGTCACCGAGCTGTGACAACTCTTAGGAGCTTTCTGCTTGGGGGCAACTACCAGAGGCTTCACCCCAAGTCTTCTTCCTTTCTTGGGCTTACTTGTGGGAAGCCCAAGGTACAGGGGAGCTTCAGAGAAAACAACCATGATGATACCAATAGCAATTTATGTCAAGCTCTCATCATGCATGAAGAGCAGAGTCATATTACAGAGATCAATGGTGAAGGAGGAGGAGAGGGAGAAGTTGTTGTGGGCAGTTTTCTGAATTTTGGGGATATCAGAAATGGAAGTGTGGCTGAAAATAATGGTGGAGAGAAGGGGAAAGTATATGAAAATAATGGTGGAGAGAAGGGGAAAGTATATGAAGAAGAAAAGGTTACTGTTGTTTCTGCCCTTGACAGGGCAGAGGCGTGTTTTAAATTGGAGAGAAAGCTTAAGGAAATTGTAATGGAGGATGCAGAAACTTTGGTGGATATTGAGGAGTTTCTCTACTATTATTCTCGACTCAGGTCTCCTCTGTTCGTCAACATGGTCGACAGGGTTTTTGCAGAATTTTTCTGTTAGTTGTTGTTTTGAATATTCATGGTTGGCATGCATAGATCATGTCTGATGTTTTCTTTTCCAGCTCTGTAATCGAAATAAAAGAGCACTTCTGATTCTGTTTGGAATCCAGAGGAAAGTGGTCTGAACCACACTTTCGTCATTATTATGTGGACTTTTACTGTTGCTTTCTTTTCATCTGTAATTTAGTCAACTACTTCTATTTTTTAAATGGATACATCTGGATTATGTTAGATATCCATATCTACTTTTACATAACGAAATACAAGTCTTCTGTAGGTTGAGGCTTACGTTGTATGGCACTGATTTGGTATGTGGGCCTTACTTTCAACATCGTTTTGGTTAGATAAATTTAGGAAGGGTTTGAATCAATTATAAATTTAGATTGTAATTACATTTATTAATTGTAAATTTTAATATTTAAAAAGTCTATCTGAAATATGAGACTTTTATTTTATTTATATATGGTAAATTAATTAAAAAAAAGTGTTTCAAGAACAATATTTCTTGATGTGTTTAAGATTGATTGCTTAGAAGATATATATTACGTAAAATACTAATGATCATAAAACTATTTGTTTAAACCAAATACACTAAATGAAATACAATACAAATAAAACAATCACATTTTGACTTATCATTTTCATTTTACATTTTGTTGTTTTGAGATTTATCACCTTAACATATTAATATTTGTTTTTGCCTCATTTATCGAAGTGGTTATATAATAATTATTTTCTTTCAAGCTTCATTCAAAATTATTTCTATATTAGAATGAGGTTATCACAACACTAGTAATAATATCCTATTTTAAACCAGGGTATGACACAAAGATTTAAAAGAAAATTAGAAATTATCTAATAATAATAATACTCTATAATGGACTCACTCTATTTATAGTTATAGATTTAAAAGAAACATAGAGATTTGAAAGAAATTTAGAACTTTCCTAGTAATAATAATACTTTATTTATGGTATAATGGATCACCATCATTCACATATTATAAACATCAAGAAAATTAGAATCTATTATGGAGGGAGGAAGGGAGAGAGGGAGAGAGGGAGTTCTAATGATTTTAAGAAATAATTTTTAAGTTGTAAATGAAATATGCATTTTTTACATTCTTCACAATAATATTTGATGTTATTTTTTCTCCATATAAATTGACAGATGATTTTTATATATTCAAGTGTAGAATTTATATGAAATCTAATGGATGTTTTAGTAATTATATAAGAAGCATAGAGTGCTTCACTATCCACATTATTGTGGTATCTTGATTAGATATAATTTAAAATTTTCTTCATAGGGTTGTTAGTTTTATATGATTGACATATTCTACATGATGGTTTCTAAGATACCTTAAGTTAACTAACTCATTGTTTCAACATATCTATAACATCGAGGGTGTTAAGCATCTCTTCAACAATTGACCTTCTCATTCTTTTAATACAATGTTAGTCAATAAATGTCTTTCATAAGATACATTATGATTATATTTCATTAGGCCTCTCATCAAATTTCTACTTGTATTAGAAAATAAAGGGTTATGAAAAAAATCTAGATCTTCTTATCCCAGAGAAACTTCATTGAAACAAGATCCATGCAATAACTAACTTACTCAATTATATATAATAATAACAATAACTAGTAGCATGAAAAACATGTGCTACAATATATAAAAATAAAACACACAATAAATTGGATTGAAAGATCTCAATTATAATTTAGAATGTATGTTAACATAATGATATATGATGACACAAATACATATTACTTCTCATGAAAATAAGATGAACCTTTCAAATAAATAAAGTGAATTGATTTCTACCTAAATTAAACTACTATATCAAGGAAATTAACTAGAGGGCTCTTGAAAAGTTATTACATGATCCCAATGAAGTGGTTCAACCCTTCGTGAATTTGATTTAGCTAACAATAGTGAAAAAAAATATGATAGTTATGGTCAAGAGGATGAGTAGTGATGAAAGAACTAGTATTTCTCTTCTAAGGCCCAACAATTTCAATCTAGATAGAAATGCTACTTTGTATAACATATTGTGGGTTAGTCAAGCAACTCCAACTTCTGCATCACCAAGCTATGGCAACTCTTAAGAGATTTCTATTTGGGGACGACTACCAGAGGCTTCACCCCAAGGCTTCTTCCTTTCTTGGGCTTACTTGTGGGGAGCCCAAGGTATAGGGGAGCTTCAGAGAAAACAACCATGATGATACCAATAGCAATTTTTGTCAAGCTCTCATCATGCATGAATAGTAGAGTCATATTACAAAGATCAATGGCAAGGGAGAACTTGTAAATTTGCCCTATTTTGGCCACTGTGGAAAAATGAAAAAAAAATGGCCTCCTTGCCATTGTCGTACGACCATCAAGTTACAGTCTGTAGAAAAAAAGTTATCTTGTCGCTTAAAAAAATTATTCCTACAAAATAAATAAATAAAAAATTATTATTTTCAGCCTAAAAAATTTCAAAAGTTAAATAAAATTATGGGGTGTGGGGTCCGCAAACCCCCTTGTACCCTTTGGTACATTTCCCATGATAGACTTGATAGCGTTGTATGGGGCACAAAGTCCTTATCAGCGGCTGTCGGCCCAATAGACGATGATTGTCGGGCCAGCAGGGGCTTAGCTCCCCCAGCTGCGACCCTCGATCGACTAGGGGACCTCCGCCCAACCCAACAAGCTATCAAATTTTTCATCGCCCAAAATTTTCATCAAAACAAATTTTATATTATTTCAAATCTGTAGTCAGGAATTCAAGTCCGCCAATTGTAAATCAAATTTAAATATATTTTCAAATTCACCACCCCATGAGTAGTGTCACCAGTGGTGTGCCACCCTAGTGCCACCATCATGCCACCGTCGTCGGCGGGCCACCAGTGGCTCAACCGGTGACTGCCCATCAACCACTAGATAGGTCAAATTGGGCAAATTATAGCAGGTTTTTTTCAAATGGGCATAACTTTCACCCAAATCCATGTTTGTTTTTTGACTTCTTATACTCGTCGGAAAGCTCTCTCTGAGCACTACGTTGTGGTATAGGTTTGTTTTCCTAATTTTTCTCTCTTGACCAATTTTTGGAGCCTAAAATCCTGATGTTCTAGGTTTCATAATTTTGAGCATAACTTTTGCATAAAGAATCAATTTTTCAATTTTGAATAGGTGTTGGAGAGAATGTTTAGTGTACTTTATAGTGGTGCTAATAGTTTCTTATTTTTATGAGTAGAGAGAGTTGTGTACTTGTTTGAACACTTGTGGGTGCTTGAGATTCAGGGTGTGATTGTGTGAGCATCCAGATGAGTCAAGAGGTGAAACCTTGAGGGAGTACATGTTTTCATGTGTTTTTCATGATGGTATAGCTGATTCTCATTTTGATGCTTCTTGGTACAGGTTTACATGTGCTTTTTAGAGTTGGAATTTGATGTTGATAGGTACACAGGTTGTCTTCAATTTTGAGGACATGGGTTGACATAGTTTGAGACTTAGAGTCTCTTGTGGGTGATATTTGAGTGTAGGTACAACATTGGTGTTGATTATGGTGTCATGATTATCCAGGTACACTTTTGTATTGGCATGACATAATCAAGTTTGTGGTGTTTTGGTGGTGATTTGGTTTGGCGTTAGGAGGTTGTTTCTTATCTCCTAGATGCTTTTTGGTTCCTTGACTATGGTACTTGAGTGTGGACATGTTTGGAAAATAAGATTTGAGGTTGATTTGGTGTTTGAGTCATTTGGTCTATGGGATTATTCTCTGTGATATCTCATTTTACAGTTTACTAATGTGATGATGAGTTTGCATGTTTCAGTGATTTGATCTATGAGTTATGCAGGTTATGGGTTAGCTACCCATTTTCTTATAATGGGATGACTCCATTGTGGATTGTTTGTATCCACCAAGTTTGATTCATTATTTTTGCAGACTTTGTTAGTTGGCCTTGTCTGTGGTCATTTGTACATTGGTATGTGTGCTTTGAGATGAGAGGATGGATGATGTTTATAGTACTTGGATAGTCAGTTTTGGGACTTGTAGCATGATGTTTTTATCTTTTTTTCATGGATGGATTGGTTACACTTTTCAGTGGGAGCTTTTGACAATGATCTGGATTGGCATACTTTTTGGATATATTCCTTATCATTTGTTGGTGGTTGTATCTTCTTGTTTTAGAGATCTTGGTTTTACTTGATGTTACTAATATTTCAATTGTTTGTGTAGACCTGGATGATCTTCATTTAGGATATGGTTAAATCATGATGCCATGTGTGACTCAATATAACGATTCAGTGGGAGTTGTTGGTAGTGATGTGGATTCACCATTTGATGGAGGATGATCTTCTACAGTGTTTGTTGGTGTCATGTTTCTGTATGGTGAGGGTTCTTTAACATCTTGGGTTTCATTGGTAGGAGGTGGTTATCTTCATGCGATTGGAGATGTTGATTCTTGGTTTAGAGTGTGATTGTTATTATGTCATGGTTTACTCTTGATACTAGTTTAGAGTTTTGGCATGATACATGCTCTCTTGAGACCAGGATGTATGCATTGTTGCATGTGATCTCCTAGGAGGAGATAGTTAGATCATGTTGTCATGCTTCTGTTCTTGATTCATGATTGGAGTTTTGACATTGATCTTGTTTGGTTCTCTTTGTATTGAGTACATGATCATTTACTTGATTACTTCAAGATGATGCTATGTTACATTTGGATTTTGGAATGGATTTATCAATTATAGGTGCTCATGGATACATGGAAACTTAGGTGAGGCCTAGAGTTTTCTTGTGGTTAGAGACATGTTGTTGAGATGGTTACACTTGGTGAGATTTCAGTAGGAAGTATGAGGAGACTACACCTTGGTTGGATGTGAGAACAACATGGACCTATAAGGAAAGTGTTCTTGGATGAGTCATGATGACTTGGATATCTTGGAGGAGCATTCTCATTCCCTACTCTTGGTCTACTCGACAAATTATCACTTGAGAGCTACTACCCATTATTTCTTTTAGGTGCATTATGTTTATGCTTTATCTTCTCATGCATATTGATCTTGAGCTATGGATATTTGGTTATGGAGGGTTCATATGAGGAGTGTTGGCATGTTTATCTCCTTACATGCATTGTGAGCAAATTTATTGATATTGAGTTTATGAGATGTATTGGGATGATTTATTGATATGGGAATTGTGATCAGGTGAAAATCCTTGTTCCTAAACGTGCAATAACAATAGAAATGCAAAAAATAAAAATAAACACCTAACACCTCAAGATTGGGAAAAAATGTTAACTTAAAAAATGTAGATGAAATGATTATGCCTTGCTAAGTTGCTCCTTTGGTTGGCCCTTTGATCTTTGATGTTGTGTATGCTCCTCTTGATGGAAAAAAATGTGAGATGGGATGCAAAGATGGTTGAAAGTATATGAGTATGGGATGCAAGTGCTATGAAGGCAAAGTGTGAAAATTGGCTAAGTATGGCTCAAATGTCAAATTGGAAAAAGTTTGGTAGAAAAATCATGAACCCCCTAAATAAGAGAAAAGAGGGGGTATTTATAGAAGAATTTGAATTCTCTAGAGAATTCAATGGTTGAGATTAAGCCAACAAGGCCAAGATGAAGGGTTATGGTGAGTTGAGGACTCACAAGCCCTCACATCTTGACATGTGGAATGTGAAGTGGCTAAGGATGTGATGATGTGTAAGTGAGGTGGAAGAAGGGTACATGATGTGGAGGAAGGACCTTGGGGGATGAGAAAATTTCCTCAAAAAAGAACTTCTTGTCTCCAAGTGGGAATGAAAGTGACTTTTGAGGAATTTTTAGAATTCCTCAAAAATCTCCATGGGAAAAGGGAAAGTAGTTGGGAAAATAAATGTGAATTAAAAATTCACATGCTTGGAAGAATCTCATGGACAAGACAAGGAGATTAGGAGGAATAAATGTACCTTTTAATTCACATGGGAAAGAAGGTCAATGCTAAGAAATGAAAATGGAAAAGGTTGACTAAAAATGCATGCTAAATGTGTCTAATGACTTTGATTAAGGTTGTGCAAACACATGATTAGGAGGATTAGTGAAAGATTAAGGAGAAATTGGAAGATGTGAGGATGTGACATTAATTTTTTAATTAATGTGTGCACACCCTAATCAAAATTAATTAGATTAATCCGGATTAGAAGAGGGTAATGGAGGATGTGACAATGAGAGAAAAGAGGAATTAAAAATTGACTTAAATTCAAAGAGGTCATATGACTAAATTAAATAAAGTGATGTATTTATTTAATTTAGAGGGGAGCAGTATGCGTTATTTTCAATTATTGAATTAAATACTTTAGGAACCTTATACAGAGAATGAAATACTAATTAAATGAGTGATTTAATTAATATCGATGAAAGGGATGAATAAGGATATAAGTTTGACCATATGGAAGTGGTCAAATTTGGGTGTCTACATGAATGGTTATATTGAGTTTGATCTTCTTATTTTGGGTGTCTGGCTGTGAAATGGCATTATATTGAGTTTGATCTTATTTTGAGAGGCTTACATCCATGTTAGTTACATGATACATATATTATGTTAGATATTGGTGATTGAATGGCTGGGTTTTATTATGGATTTTCTTTTGGGGCATTATGGAGGAGATCATACTTGACATCGGGTTGGCATTTAGAGGTGTACATGTAGGACTTTCTACATGTAACATGCCCATTGTTCTATCCATTGATTTTTACTATGTTTTACCCATACGTGAATAGTTTATGCTTCTAGCATTTAGGCATTAAATTTTTTCTTTTCTAATATCAATAATAAGATGCACATTTGGAATAAACCCATTCCAAACTCCCATTGCATTTTAATAATAAAAGATGCATATTCAAAATTGACCCCATTTCAAATTTCCATTGCATTTTCATAAAGTACTTAATTACATAATTCCATATAATGATTATCTATTACATAATCCCATGTAATGATAACATTTTTCCAATTACAAATTTCCATAAAGATAGAGATACATAGATACATACATAGCTTCCAAGAGCTTATCAAAACATATATTCTTGATTAGAGTACAATGATCTAGATGTCCCCATTAAGTGGCACTATATTCTAGGTGTCCCCAAATTGGCACTACATCCTCAAGTCTCGACCGCCAATTGTATGATGGAGAATATCACTCAAGTGCTTTTCTGCCAACCACAAACTTATTATGGTCCCCCACACATCTACCTAACTAGTAAGATGGCCCTACCCTTTGACGAAGATATTGGTTTGGTAACCTCATAATACCGACCTTCCTGAGCATAGTGTTGTGTCTTACATATCTATAGCTATCATACATTGGCTACAACCTACATGAATGACTTCCCTTCCTAGTATGCAATCAGGATCATAGTGAACTAATAGTGTAAATAGTGGCTACCTACACTACTTTGGCTAAAGAATTCAACATTCAGTACTTCGAGTGTAGGTCATCTGTTCACCCACCCCTTTGCTTGACTTGGTAATGACCCATACACACACATTAACTCCATTCCAAAAAGTATAAAAAATGGATTCTTACCAAAAATTAAGTTCCATACACATCAAGCATGACCATTCCGATCCACACACAACATTAAAGGACTTCAATTCAAAAACATAAAATGACTCCATTTCTAAGGTATAACCCATACTCAACATTAAAAGACTCCATATCAAGGTGTGATCCATACCTAGCAGTAAATAACTTTATTTCAAGGGTATACCATATTCAAGTAATCAATCTAGCCACATAGGTTAATCCCAACCCAACATGAATTCAATCAAAAAGTAATCAAACTATCTTTATAGACTAATCTCAATTTATGGCTTCAATCTAAAAGTAAAGCATTAATCAAATGATTCAACCGACCATATAGATTACTCCCATCCCTAGATTAGCTCGATTTGGTTTTGACCATTCGCAATCATAACAAACATTTTGTCTAAGGAGATGACACAACAAACTATATAACTGGGTTACTCTATTAACCCGGGAATAACCAAGTTAACTATACAAGCACACATACTAGTGAACAAATAGGTTATTCCCTTTCCTATGGATTGTTCTAACCCCAACAATAACCAAGAGAACCATCCATGTTCAAACTGAAATTTTCATTAAAGTACTTCAAGGAAACAACATATTCACATTTCACATTTCCTGTAATCATTCATATAGTCTTAACAATCTAAGTATAGTTCTAACAACATTATAACCACACAAATTCTATTATAGTACATATGCATATTCCAAATAAAAAGGTTTTTCCAAATCAAGACTCTACCAAGAATCATGCAAGCTTATCCCCAAACTAAGAAATAATCCAAATTCATAAAAATAAGCTTAACATGCATCCAAAAACATCTTTCCTCAATAATGGCATTCATAAATAATATGTCAACATAAAGAGATTAGAGAAATAGAAATCAACATGCTTGGATTTAAAGATCCAACTGATAATACTACTTTCGAAACTCAACCTACACAATCATGATTGCTACTCCTTTAAAGCTCAACCTATCTCCAAACTCTAGCCTCATCACCAAGAATTCTCAACAAATATAAATTCACAAACAACTCTCTTTCTCACAAAAAACTCTCAAAAATACACTTGCATAGAAAACTATAGTAGAATGACGGATAAAGAAATCAAAATGAATAAGTGTAACCAAAAGTAGAGAGAATGCCCCTATTTATACAAAAATCTGAGCATCTTAATGCTACAATTAAGCTACTAAATATGCCTTCCTATTCCAAACGCATCGACTAGGCTCAAGAAGTGAGATGTCGTTATTTAAAACACTATTTTGTAAACACGCATATGGTCTAACTTCTTTGTTAGATTTGAGCTGCTCTTTTCCTGATGACAACAATGATTCTTACTAAAAAATGCAACCTGCAAATTTCCTTATTGCAAAGCAAATCGACTACTTCATCCAACTCATGGACGAAGACCAAGTCTCATGCCTTTACAAAGAAGTACGTTGGATAATAGTGCAATACTAGACTTTTTATCAAAATTTTCAAAATATGGCGCCACCAAGTATGTTACACACCTTCTCCTCTAGGTGCAAGTTTGAAAAATTCAACAAGCAAATGTATATGATTTACTTTTGTAAATGATACAATACTTAAAACTTATGCATTGTTTAAATGCATTTGACTTAGTCTCTTATGCGCTATAAGTGCATAGGTTATAACTTAGCCATTTCATTATATATGGCAACACTTTTATATGAGTTATGTTTATTACAAAATACTTTTAATATATATGTATATAACAATATATAATATATATA